>JAVKPL010013696.1:0-78384 GCA_032173675.1 Gastrolobium villosum | reverse complement strand
TTCAAACCCTTATTTTATTGGATTCTTTATTATTCAAAAAGAACAAAAACACGTCTTTTTATTTTACAAATCAAATTCCCACACAATCCTGACATTCGTGTCAAAAACATCTTGAAATATTTAATCTTAAAAATGATAGTTTAATTGATTTGGACACACTCTCTGTGGATACGAACTTGACTTATCATTTTATTACTTGCACGATTCAGTACACTTGCCGATTCACGTCAAGTTTTTGGCGCCGTTGCCGGGGAGTGTTTTTCTTAAATCAATTAATCTTGATTTTAAAGATTAAATTGTTTTTATTTTATTTTATTTTTGTTTTGAATCTGTGCTACTAATCTTTTCTCTGGAGTTGTATGCAAAGCAGTGCTTTTCTAAGGAGAAGCGAACGAATTGCTCAAAAAGAGAAGAAAAGAAAAAGGGCACAGACAACTCCCATTCCAGTAGCTGAAACCCTAGAGATGGCTGCCCCTAATCAGAATGCTGATCCTAGGATGAACACCATCCTCACGCCTATTTTTAACAGGCCCAATGCTGGAATTGTTCCACCAGAACTTGGGAACAACCAATGGGAGCTCAAGTCCAACATCATTCAGTTGGCCGAGAGAGAAAAGTATGGAGGAGAGGACAATGAAGATCCTCACAGATTCGTTGACAGATTTTTACGAATCTGTGACTCTACAAAGCCTCCACATGTTTCTGATGATGCAATACGATTAAGACTTTTTCCTTTTTCTGTTAAGGGAAAAGCTCTTGATTGGATGGAAAGACAACCTGCTGATAGCATCATTTCTTGGGAAAACTTGTCCGAAAAATTCTTTGCAGAATTCTTCCCCATGGAGAAATACAACAACATGGTGAATGATATCACCTCCTTCAAACAACAATTTGGAGAGACCATCTGCGCTTCTTGGAATAGATTCAAGGCCCTCATGAGAAAGGTTCCTCATTATAACCTATCTCAAGGGGACCAAGTGAGAATCTTTTTCAATGGTTGTCTACCGGAGACGAAACTGGTTATTAATACTGCAGCAGGCGGTTCTTTGGGTGATAAGCTAGCTTCAGAGTCATATCATCTGATTGACAAGTTAGCTAAAAATGAGAATGAAACATCTACAAGGACAGGAAGAAGGGAAGCAGTGCCAATCAATGATAATAATGCAATGCTGGCAGAACAAAAGTTGTTATCACAACAAATGTCCAATCTGAATGCAAAGTTTGAAAGGATGCAGCTTTCTAAAGTTCAAGCAAGTGCAGTTGTTCTTGACTGTGAATATTGTCATGAAGATCATGACACCAATGCTTGTCCTACATTGATGTCTTCAGATTCTGCTCAACAATTACAGGTAAATGGCATTTGGTATGATCAGCGCCCTAATCAGCAAAAGTTCTCAAGGAATCAGAATAATTCTGCTGGTGGTAATAATTACCAAAGGAAAAGTTATCAAGGAACTGGTTTAGATATGACATCAGACAACTATCTAAAACCACCACCTATTCCAAAAAAAGAGCCTTCTGACCTGGAGCGTTTAGTAGGAACATTAGCACAAAGTACTAACGCTTTCATGGAGGAGAGTAAGGCTAATCAAAGAAGTACCAATGCTTTCAATGAGGAAAGCAGAGCTGATTCTAGGAATACGAAAGCTTCAATCAAGAACCTGGAATATCAGATTGGTCAACTTGCCCAACAGTTATCTGATAGAGCTCCAGGTACCTTTCCTGGTAACACTACTACCAACCCCAAGGAAGATTGTCTGGCAGTTACAACTAGAAGTGGGAAAGTGGTATCATCCCCACCAAAACCTATAGAAGAGGAAAAGAAGATTGAACAAGAGGAGAAATCTGAAAAAGAAAAGGAAAAGTCTCCTGAAATATTGAAACCAACTGATGATGAGAAGGAGCCAGCTACTCTTCCAAAAGAAAAATTTGAACTTAGTGAAGAGTATCTTATGAAAATGGCACCTTATCCTGGAAGGTTGAAGCCAGAATTAAAAGCAAAAAGTTATGACAGATTTCTTGATCTTTTTAAGAAATTGCATGTTAACATCCCGTTTGCTGAAGCATTGGCTAATATGCCAAACTATGCAAAATTCATGAAGGATCTCCTTTCCAGGAAGCATAAGCTACAAGAGTGTCAAACAGTTGCACTTACTGAGAAGTGCAGTGCTATTATCACTAGGAAGTTTCCTCCTAAACTTTGTGATCCTGGAAGCTTCAACATTGAAATTGAAATTGGAGATACAAAGATTGGCCAAGCTTTGTGTGATTTAGGGGCGAGCATTAATCTGATGCCCTTATCTGTCTGTAAAGCCTTGGGGATTATTGAATTGAAGCCTACTTTGGTTTCTCTTCAGCTTGCTGATAGATCCTTAAGGAAGCCAAGTGGTATAGTCGAAGATGTCCTTGTAAAAATTGACAAGTTCATCTTTCCGGCTGATTTTATTGTGCTTGATATGGAGGTAGAAAATGAAATGCCTCTCATATTGGGTAGACCTTTCCTAGCCACAGCCCGTGCAATGATTGATGTTGAAAACGGGAAGCTTGAACTAAGGATGAATGATGAGACCGTTACCATCAATGTCTTTGATTCTTTAAAACAGTCTTCTCACAAAGATGATTGTTTTAGTCTGGAAATCTTAAAGGAAAAGCAAAGTGTAGCGGTTGAAGTTTCTAGAAGAGCAGATGATGAAAATGGTGCCACGAAGGTGGAGTTGAAGGAGTCTCCTAAAACTTTAAGAGATATCTTCTTGTGTAACAAGGTAGTGACTGAAGCACTGAAGGAAGAAAAGACTGAATTGAAAGACAAAGATCCCTCTGCTCATACCAATAAAATTCTAAATGAGGATGATGGCAAACATGAGAAGAAACCCCAAGGGAGGAGTCATCCTACAATGAAGAAGGTAGTGAGAAAGGAGGTGATCAAACTCTTTAATAAGAATTGGAAGAGACACCAGAAGCTAAAGTTTGACAAGAGACATAGAGATTCTATCTCTCAGAAGAGTCAAAGCTTCAAAGAGTTTCTAACATGGCTCCATGGTTTGGGCCAAATCTGGGAATGATGGCTCCAAACACCAAGGCAGCCAATACCACCAGATCCTCCATTTGTTGAGTCATCCCACGCTGCTAAGTGGGATGACATGGAGGTTTGACTTTATCTCCTTGCTGACGGAGATTTTTGTACATTAGTTTATTTTTCTGTTTTGTATTTTAGTTAGTATATTTTTCTCTGATGTTTTAATGTGCGCATTATAGTCTCTTCTATATGCCACTGTTTGTTCCATTGTGCAGGTTTTCCTTCTTGTGGTTTAATTATTGCTGAGGACAGCAATGCTCTAAATCTGGGAATGGTGGGCTTGTGCCTTAGAACTGCAATTCTTCTATCAGGGGAGATATCCTAATTTTTTTTCATTTTCTTAGTATTTTTATAGTTATTTTGTGTGCTATATCATTAAAAAAAAAATGGAAAAGAGAAAAATCCAGTGAGTCTACGCATGAAGCGTAGAACTCTACGCTTCAAGCATAGAGCAGATCAAAAGGAACAGTGGGTCTACGCTCCAAGCGTAGAACCCTACGCTTCGAGCGTAGAAAAGGTGAGTAAACAGAGGCTGAGCGCTCCAAGCGTAGGAACCTACGCTATCAGCGCAGGAAATTTAAGAGGTCAGTAGTCCTACGCTTCAAGCGTAGAACCCTACGTTTGAAGCGTGGGATTGGAATTCGGAAGGTCAGAGGCAGAGGCTCTACGCTTCAAGCGTAGAACAGGGAAAAAATTTCTGAATCAAGGGAGATTTCTAAACCTATCTGTCTTAATTTCTTTTGTTATTTCTGTTTTGATATTCTCTGAGAAACATACCTGGATTTGTGTTATCTATGTTAGCTACTCACGCAATAAGATGATTAAATCTTAGAGAGCATATAGGATACTGTGTGAGAAGTCATAATAAATAAATGTATGAGTAATGCATTGAAGAATAAGAGTTATTATTGCTCGTTTGATTGAATTCTTTGTTGAGAGTTACAGTTGATATGTGATGATAAAGGGAATTTAGATTCTAGTTTGATTGCACAGCCGTGAGGTTTGAGCCTATACAGTAAATTTTCTTTGTAGAGAGACCTCACTGTGATAATACTCTAGAACTTGATCTGTTTCTCTGTAATGCATGCATGATCTGAAATGATAAAGGTAATTCTTTCTTGTTAACTACTTGGCCAAATAACTGTCCTAAAAAAAAAAAAAAATCCCATTTGCTAGCCCCTTTGAGCCTTAGCGTATTGTTTTCAACCATAAGACACTTGACTTCTTTTTGACATACCTTGAATGAGATTGAAGCACTGATTATAGAAAATTCAAGGAAAAAGTTCACAGAAGTTAAAGTGATGGCAAAAACAAAAGCTGAGACCATAGAGAAAAAGAACAAAATGAAAAGTTGCATAGCAACGGAAAAAGCATGAAAAGGTCAAGAAAAGAAGACAACAAAGAGAAGGGAGAGTATGAATAGAAAGGAAAAGAGTAATTGTGTTTGAGCGTGAACAACTAGTTGTGTTTCAATCTCATATACAGTAAAAATTAGTCACTTTCCCAAATATTCATACCTTAGCCTAAGCCAAGTTACAACCTTGCAAAGACCTTTAGATCTAATTATGCATGTGTTACATATTCCTCATTCTTGGGAACTTGAGAATAGGATCAAGCCTATGGTAGTCTTATTGCACTGATGGATTGAGAGTTTAAACCCAATATACAAGAGTGAAAAGTGCAGTGATTATCTTCGTAAGGAGTGATCAAGCTAGATTCTAATTCCTTATGCAGAAATTGATTACTGAAATTCTCAACTTTGAATTCATTCATGTATAGCATTATGACTTTGAATCTCTTCAATGTAGGAAAATGCATTAGTGACATACATTCTTCTCATAGGTCTTATCATTGCTGCCTAATGTTTGATCTTATTTATTGCTGGGGACAGCAATATCTAAATCTGGGAATTGTTTGATATGCCTTCATCATATAGATATTTCAGAGTAAAAAGAATAAGGATTTGACAGTAATTCAGTAATAAAGGTTATTATTTTTAATGAATTATTAACAATCCATGTTCAGACACACTTTCACTGATTTTTCTATATTTTTATAGGTTAAGAGGTGAAGAAATTCAAAATTTGAAAAACAAAGAAGGGAAGACCGCGCGAGAGATCGAACAAGGCGCCAGAGGATCGCACCACTATTGAATTCAGAATTTGAATTCAAAATCTGAATTCAAATCTGATTTAATTTAATATTTCCGTTATACGTTTTTGTAATAAAGTGTAATTTAATTCTTTCGTTTCTGTAATAAGTGTAATTTAATTTTAACGTTATGTTTTCATTAGAAAGATATTTTCGTAATTTGTGCGGAAACCCTAATTGGCTGCTATTTAAAGGGGTCCCCTCCACACATTCAGAGAGGCTACACCATTCCACACAATTCAGAAGGAGGTTGACGGCTGCGCTCAGGAGGATTCTTCCACGGATCTTCTTCTTCATCTCCTTCTCTTCTATTTTATGTTTTCATTTGAATATTGGATTCTAGCCATGACAATGGTTGGCTAGAACCTCTTTGCTGTAGTTAGGGTCATGAACCCTTGTGAACCCCTGATACAATGGATTGAGTTTTTATTGATATATTTATCTTTTGAATTTCGTTCTATTCTGATCGTATTGTTATTTTTATTATTAGATCCAATCAATCTAGTAAGTAATAATAAATTTGAGGATTAGGGCCAAAAAGAGGGATCCGAGGTCTTTAATCCAGAAAGGGAATAGAACGACGGTATGAACATGATCTAGGGATAGACATGATTCATATTGTAGATGTTTTAATTATCGATCTTTATGCTTGATCTCATATAGGGCACCTCAAGGAATTAGGGTTCTATATGAGATTAAAGGGTTAATTCCTCAAGGGATTGAGAATTAACTATTGATACCTTTATCTGATAATTATCTAATTTCACGATTTATATATTAATATTTAACTTAATCCAGAGTAAAAGGTGAGGATCATCGGTGAGTGTTCTCTAACTGCAGCGTTTTTCTCATATATTCAAACCCTTATTTTATTGGATTCTTTATTATTCAAAAAGAACAAAAACACGTCTTTTTATTTTACAAATCAAATTCCCGCACAATCCTGACATTCGTGTCAAAAACATCTTGAAATATTTAATCTTAAAAAGGATAGTTTAATTGATTTGGACACACTCTCTGTGGATACGAACTTGACTTATCATTTTATTACTTGCGCGATTCGGTACACTTGCCGATTCACGTCATCTTATCACTTAAAACAAACCTCCATTCAGATTTGGTGGTTGAGGGAATCAGTGGGTGAGTTGATTCAAATTTTGAATGCAACTACTCAATATATTTGGACCCTTTCTAGGGCTGAATTATGCGCATGAAAAGTATATACTATATGATAGTTTATGAATTTAAGTTTAAATTATTTTGAACTTAATTTCATGTGGATAAGATTGGAGGTTGTTGGCAAAGTTAGTTTTGCAACAGCTCCACCTTATCTCACTGTTCTATGCGCAAATTTCAAAGTAGTTTGAAATTTTGTTTTCATTTTGAATGATTTAAATCCCTCCTCCCCTCCAAGTGTGCGCATATAACATGACTTGTTCCTCACCTTAGGGTTTTGAGAAAACCTAGCCAACTCTCCTCCATCTATGCCTCATTCTGTAGGGTAGCTCACTACACCTTTCCAAACAGAATACCTAGCCTCCACCTTCACCACTTGTGCGCATAGCAAGCCTCACTGTGGTGTTCATCTGGTGGCTTTCAAGAAAGGGTTCTTGCATCATTGACGAACGGTGGTGTGGATCACCATTAGAGGGTTTGAACCCTTCAAGCCTGACATCTGATCTCCCTGACTGATCAGGCCAAAAACAAGGTAACATCATGTTGTCTTAAAGCATGAACCTATGTGTGCATGTATGTTCCGCAGTATAATTTTTGTTTTACACCTTACATGCAGCGGCCTTCAAAGGCCAGTTTACTTTCACCTTGTGTGCTCCACCACACCTAGTGGAAGGTTGTGGTTGGATTTTGTGTCATTGGACATTGTGTGATTATGTGTTTCATGCTTTATTGCATGTTATGTGTGAAATTGTTTGGTCACTGGCCCGTGTATATTGCATGTTATGTGTGATTATGTGTGATTATGTGTATATGTGTGATTATCTGTGATTATGTGTGATTATTGCATGTTATGTGTGATTATGTGTTTCATGCTTTATTGCATGTATATCTCGCCCCGTGTTTGGGGGCATCATTTCAGGTTAGGTTGAGCCTGGAGGAGTGGAGCATGAGGTGCATACGAGAGGCACAACATGTTAGAGGATTCGATTGGGATACACCTTGCATATTGTTAATGCTTTGGCTTTAGATCATGAACTTGTGCATGTTGAAAATGCCATGCCTTGTATGCTCATGACTATATGTTGAGTACTACAAAATTTATGTATATTCATGCCTTTGGTTTCTATTGTTATTTTGGTGAGCATGGGACTTGTCCATGGCCACACCTAATGTATTTTGAGGCAATGAACATTTATGATGTAAAATGAGCCATATGATGTGTAAATGGCAACATATTTGGTGAAGGAGGTAAATGATATATTGGTATTAGATTATGTATGATGAAAGGGCCTAGAGCCCACATTAGGGTATGTGTATGGTTGGTGTGAAGTATTAAGGTGTTAGGATTGGATTACACCACTCATTTTGAACTGAAAAAGCTGTCATCTGTCATTTTTGAGGCATAGTAATCGATTACCCAAGCATGGTAATCGATTACCATGCAACAGGGGACGAAATTCTGGCTACTGTCTGCCTGGTAATCGATTACCAGAGCCTTGGTAATCGATTACCTAGTGCAGTAATCGATTACCAAAGCTTGGTAATCGATTACCAGAGAACAGGGGATTGAAAAATTGGCTACTGCCTCATTTTGGTACCTTGGTTATCGATTACCACCCCCTGGTAATCGGTTACCATAGTGAAAATGTTGAAAATCATGTTTTTCTAGACTAAAAGAAAAGGGCTTAACATAGTCTGTAGAACTCCAAATGGTGCGTGGTTTGAAACCACTCGTAGCTAAGGTATAAGACTACAATATGGTAAGATGTGAGAGTAACATGATAAGTTTAAATGGGTTGAGTAAAAAGAAAGATTAGAGATGTTAGTAAACTGATTGATTCCGCGAATTGCATTTACAATTATAGTGTTGTTTTAATTGATTACGGAAAAGGTTATGGTTTACTAAAAGGAAAGTGTTAAAAGAAAAAAGTTGCCCGTAATTTAGTTAACTAAATTACTGTGATTGTAACTGCGCTTAAAATTCGCACAGATATCGCATGAACATAAAACCTGCGTAATCTGAAAGTACATTCCTGGGGCTTCGCGTGCATATAAATTATGCCTCATTTGAAGGTCCGTAGCCTCGGAACGACCACATTTAAGATGCTCCAAAAATCTATTTTCCACATTTTCACAGCCCTCAATTGGCAGCTCAAAATTGAGATTTTTACCAAAACATTTCAGAATTCTCCAAATGACTAAAGGGAAATCAAAGACTAAAATCTAACAAGAAATCAAATCCAAAATTTAATACAGTCATCCCAACACATAAATCAGAATCATCAAGATTCAACCATTTACACAATACAACAATAAGCATAGCTAAAGTCTTTCAAAACAAGTCTTCATATGCTCTTCCGCCCTCCTGCCATTTTATCAAAACAGCAGCCCCAAAGGGGTGAGAAAAATATCCCAGTAAAGTGATGACAAAACCAGAATGCAAAAGCATTTGCTAGATACAGATATAATAAACATAAACAAGATAAAATATACTTATACATATGCTGCCAAGATGCTAAACAAGATGCGTATATAACGCCAAGAGTACGTAATTTGCATCGTCATGCGCGTACTAACAAGACAGTGGAAGGGCCTCCCTTAATGGCTCCTTGGAGGGTTCCAACTGTATCCTAAGCGGACTGAAGCCAAGTGTCCCAAGACCCTGGTACCAAAGGGATGCCTACATGATGCGTGCTCAAACGTATGCATAGTTTTTGAAAATAATTTTTATTGCAACATGGAATTTATGCATGAATGTTATGTCTTGTGTCACACACAGCATACAAGATAAGAATTCATGAATGCACATGCATGTCTAGATCATATTCAAGATTTAGCATATAATAACTCAAGGCTGCATCATAGATAAAATTAAGATATTCAAGAGTCCAAGACAACAGATTTCAATACGCATAATACCAAAATTATGGAGCTATGGTCAAACCTCATGCTCCCTCTAGCAATCAAGAAGGTAATGTCACCACACTTACCTCAAATGTCACACGGATTTTTACCGGGGCAGCAGCGGATTCCCAAGATTTCAAGAGTCTAAAGCACCTAATAAACAAGTGCCACAAATCAAAAATACATCACAACCAATTCCTAAGACTACCAACAAGTTTTCCAAGCCTAAAAATTCTATTACCCATTTGGCCAACCTAGGACCCTCCCCAACATAACATGACACCCAAACATACTCTTAACCATGCTAATTCGTGACATTATCAAGCCCAAACAGAAACGGTTTAAGGCACATAAAGGATTCTCATATAACAATTTCTTCCTTTCTACACAAGGTGCGCAAAAAGGCCTACTTTCAAGCTGTCTAAATAAACTAAATGGGACAAAAACACACCAAGGCTGAAACAGAAAAAGGTTTAGGTACAAAAGGCTCAAGACATAAGTTGGGATTAATTTACCAAGACAAGAGTGTGAGGAGGACAGCCTAATAACATGCAGAAATTAATTCAGAACAGGGCTAGACTTGGATTCAATTTTACAGATCAGATTCGGTTTTTACATCAAGACAAATTATAAGAAAAATTTATTTCAAAACCCAAACTACATCAAAAGGGCGCTACTAAGGAAGTCTAAACATGCAGCCTTCTTAAATTAAATTCTGAACAGTTTAAGAGACACTAACCCAGCCCCATCTAATCTTATTAAAAGACATTTCAAGGTTCAGATTTCTTATATACTCAATCTAAATTCTAAGGATAGAAATAGGTAGAATAGAACACAAACAAAAAATAATATTAATAATAATACTTCCTAAGCATGCTTCTAGGTTCAACAGAAGGGAAAAGAAGGGGGATTTTTGTGCCTACCTCTTGACCACACAAACAGGAACCGAACAGAATCAAGGGCAACCTCACAGCTACTGAAGCAAGGAGTGTGCGCACAAGGGGAAGGAGGGAACGGTGCTGCTGCTCAGATCTCCAAGGATTGCAGCTTCGGCTGAGTCAAGGAAGAAGATGGAGGTTGGATGTTAATGGTGGTTCAAGAGGGGTCCACGGTTTTTGTGAGGGTGGAAAGGTCAGAATCTGGTTTAGGATTTTTATCTCCCTCTTCTAGGAGATCCAACACATTCGGCTATGGGAAGAAATGGGGAAGAAGAATAGATTTTTCAGCTTGGTCTCTCTACCATGCGCATATAATAGGGCAGAATGAAGAATTGGTTACCTTGCATAACCCTTCTCTCTTAGGCGTCCAGATGAAGCAATTGGTGGCAGGAAAATTCTGCCCAAAGGAGTGACATGCAGGCTGACTGCAGATCTCTAATTGGATGCATGCCCTGAAGATGCAGATGTTGAAGATAAGGCTGCACAGGTAGGAAGTTGCAGGAAGTAACCAGCTCCCCTTTCTCCACTTTCTATGCGCATGGGATAAGGAACAGAGGGACAGATCTGACTCTCTATGGAAGAGCAGCAAGGAGCAGCTTTTGGAGGGTTCAAGGCGCACACCAGGAGGGGAATCTACGGTTTGCTAGCATGAAGGGGGCGCAAAAAGGGTGGCTGAACTTGGAGTATCTTTAGTGGAATTAGGGCAACATTAGGTTAAGTTAGAAATGGGTTGGGCTGATTCATGGGTATTAACCCAAAGGCCCAAGATTTCGGCCCACACCACCTAAAGCCCAAGAACCACTAACCCAATTGCCAAGCCCACACTCTACATCTCTAAGGTTTAATATGACCAGCCCAAAGTAATTCTCACCTAATATTCTAATTTAATAATTCCCTAACCCAATATAATTCATACAAATACTAAGCAACTAAAAATCAAAGCAAGCAATGCACATACTCAAATTCAACATAAGGACTACAAGCCTCCTAGCAATATATTTTTATTCCTACGTACGTGGGATGTTACACTCTCCCCACCAAAAAGGAATTTTGTCCGCAAAATTAGACTTACTTGCTAATTAAACAGTTCAGGATAGCGTTCCTGAGTTTCATCTTCACGTTCCCAAGTGGCTTCGTATGCGGATTTATTGTTCCATAGCACTTTCACCAAGGGTATCTCCTTGGAACGGAGTTGCTTCACAGATCTCTCGAGAATTCGATACGGCCGAACAGGATATGTCAAATTCTCTTTTAACTCTACTTCCTCCGGCTGTAAGACATGAGATGGATCAGAGAGATATCTCCTTAACTGAGACACATGGAATACATCATGAATCCCTGACAGATTAGGCGGCAACGCCAACCGATAAGCTGATTCTCCAATCCTGTCCAAAATAAGGTAAGGTCCCAAATATCTCGGACTTAGTTTCCTTACTCCCATTCTCCTGCCGAGTCCCGATGAGGGAGAGATTCTCAAAAATACGTGGTCTCCCACTTCAAAAGATAAGGGCCTATGACGATTGTCATAATAACTCTTCTGCCTTGCCTGGGCCCGTTGCATATTTTCTTTAATCTTCTGCACCTGCTCAGATGTTTCCTGAATCATATCGGGTCCCAAAATACTACGCTCACCAACTTCAGCCCAACACAGCGGGGATCTACACTTCCTCCCATACAATGCTTCATACGGTGCCATTCGGATGCTGGAATGATAACTGTTGTTGTACGCAAATTCTACCAAAGGAAGATACTTGTCCCAACTGCCTCCTTGCTCTAAGATGCATGCTCGTGACATATCTTCTAGTACCTGAATAGTGCGTTCCGACTGACCATCTGTTTGCGGATGATACGCAGTACTCAACTTCAAGTGGGTCCCGAGAGCTCGCTGAAAAGACTCCCAAAACTTAGAGGTGAACTTGGGATCACGATCACTGACAATACTGGTAGGAACTCCATGCAACTTCACAATTTCTCGAAGGTAAATCCTGGCAAGCTTCTCTGTATTATACGTCGTCCGAACACATAAGAAATGAGCTGATTTCGTCAACCGATCAATAATTACCCAAATGGCATCATATCCTTCTCGTGTCCGAGGAAGTCCAACTACAAAATCCATGGCAATACTATCCCACTTCCATTCAGGAATCTCCAGAGGTTGGAGGAGTCCCGAAGGTCTCTGATGTTCATACTTCACATTCTGACACGTAAGGCACCGAGCTACATACTCCGCAATATCACGTTTCATACCTCGCCACCAGAATGAATTTTTCAAGTCATGGTACATTTTTGTGGATCCCGGATGCACGACATAATTACCCTTATGAGCCTCCTGCAAAACTTCTTGCTTTAACTCTTCGTTTGGCACTACTAAACGTCCTTGGAATCTCAACATTTCATTCTCATCCCATACAACATCTTGAATACCAGCCAAACTATGGACTAGCTCCTCATCTCTCTGAGCCTCCTTGATTCTACGGAGTAACTCATTCTCTATTCTTACACTGCCCAACCTTATGCTACGTCTTCTTTTAACAACAGACAAATTCATATCTCGGAAAGCCTCAAATAATTTAAGCTCTTCTATCATCAAAGTCGCAGTGTACAAAATCTTACGACTCAAGGCATCGGCTACCACGTTTGCTTTGCCTGGGTGATATTTAAGTTCAAACTCATAGTCCTTCAAAAATTCCATCCATCGCCGCTGCCTCATATTCAATTCCTTCTGGTCGAACAAGTACTTCAGACTCTTATGATCGCTGAATACATCAAACTGTGACCCGTATAAATAATGCCTCCATATTTTTAATGCGAAAACTATGGCTGCCAACTCCAGATCATGCGTCGGATAATTCTCTTCATGCGATTTTAACTGACGAGAGGCATAAGCTACAACCATCCGGTCCTGCATTAACACGCATCCAAGTCCCTTCAAGGACGCATCACAGTATACTTCGAACTTTCTCGTAGGATCTGGAATGGTAAGTATCGGAGCGCTCGTCAATCTAGTCTTCAGCTCCAGGAAACATTCTTCACAATCTTCGGACCATTCAAAAGGCACGTCTTTCCGAGTGAGACGGGTGAGAGGCTGCACTAACCGCGAGAAATTCTGGATAAACCTTCGATAATAGCCTGCTAAACCCAAGAAACTACGTACTTCAGTGACAGTCCTGGGTTGTTCCCAATTCATTACTGCTGCAACCTTGCTTGGATCTACCGCGATACCTTCTGCTGAAATTACGTGGCCCAGAAACTGGACTTCACTAAGCCAGAATTCGCACTTAGACCACTTTGCATACAACTCTTTTTCCTTAAGGATTTGCAAAACAATCCTCAAGTGTTCTGCGTGCAATTCTTCATTGAGGGAATAAATCAGAATGTCATCGATGAACACAATAACAAACTGATCCAGAAACGGGCGAAAGATGCGGTTCATATAATCCATGAATACCGCTGGCGCATTTGTAAGTCCGAACGGAATCACCTGATATTCGTAATGCCCATAGCGAGTTCGGAAAGCCGTTTTCGGAATATCCTCCGGTTTGACCCGGATTTGATGATACCCCGATCTTAAGTCTATTTTTGAAAAGACTCTGGCACCCCTCAGCTGGTCCATCAAATCATCTATTCTCGGAAGCGGATACTTGTTCTTCACAGTTACTTTGTTCAGCTGACGATAATCTACACACAGACGTAGACTACCACCCTTCTTCTTGATCAGGATTGCTGGAGCACCCTAAGGGGAAGTACTGGGTCTAATGAATTCTTTTGCCAGCCGCTCTTCAATTTGCTTCTTCAACTCTCGAAGTTCTAAAGGTGCCATTCGATACGGAGCAATGGAAATAGGTCCAACTCCGGGAATAAGTTCAATGGGAAATTCAATTTCCCGATGAGGAGGTAATCGAGGAATTTCATCAGGGAACACCTCCTCGAATTCACAAACAACAGGAACATTCTGAATTGGTTTGTCAATTGGAGTCTCAGACTCAATCAACAACAGATATCCTGCAGCTCCTCGAAGGAGCTCCTTTCTAACTTGTAATAATGAAATAGTGGAAAAGGGCTGAAAATTACCATCTCTAGAAGGAACAATGACCTTCCCAGCTTGACAGTCCAACGTTATCCCGTTCTTTGCCAACCAGACCATACCGATAATCACATCAAAATTGAATACCGGTAGAACCACTAAATCAACGGTGTAGGTGTTTCCTTCATATTGCAGAATATCACCACTGCAGATTTCTGAGGCCGTACAGGATCCTCCAGTAGGGGTACTGATATTTATCACGTAGGGTAACGGAGCCGCGGCAGAGCCCTCGCACCGGTCCACCAAGTCAGAGCTTCTCCCATCAGCTGGTATGGCATAATGCTTATTCTCAAAGCAACATGCTTGGCCATAAAAGAACCTGATGCTCCAGAATCAAAAATAACAGAAATATCATGCCCATTCAAAATTACATTACCTCGAATCAGGTTGGGTACTTATTTATGACATCAATCTCAAGTAGGTACTCGAGTTCAAATCGGGTAGGCTAACAATGCATCTGTCCCTTAGCTAACTATTTAAGCTATATCTCTAACGATGTGATTTATCACAATCAAGCCACAAATATATATAGTCAATCACAATCATTAAGCAAGCAACAAGTAATCCACCGAAAACAAAAACCAAGGACCGAAACTGCTCTGATACCAATTAGTGTAACACCCACTCTTGTATGCATCCAAGAGGGTTGTTTGCTAAGTTGTATTAGAGTCGCAGCGGTATAAAAAAAATCTTTATCGAATAACATTTAAAATGTGACACTTTAAAACGATCAGATTTGGTTCTCATATAAATTACTTAAGTAAAAAGAAATCGCTTATCAAACATAGAAAATCTCAAGGACAAAACCATTTGCTGAGTTTTTCTATACTTTTCAGAAAAACTTGCTGCCTTATAAAATCTGTAGAAAATCGGATTCTGCAGCGTAAAAAAATGTTCAATGCTTCTGAAAAACTAGACATCCGGGGCGTCGCGTACATATAAATTATACGCGATTCGGAGGTGTATAGCCCCACGGAACCGAACCCGCAAGATACTTGCGAATTCTGTCAATTTTCTGGAAAACCAGCAGTCTTGCGAAAATCATTAAAATTCACACAGATATCGTTTGAACATAAAACCTGCGTAATCTGAAAGTACATTCCTGGGGCTTCGCGTGCATATAAATTATGCCTCATTTGAAGGTCCGTAGCCCCAGAACGACCACATTTTAGACACTCAAAAAAATCGGTTTTCCCATTTTCACAGCCCTCAATTGGTAGCTCAAAATTGAGTTTTTACCAAACATTTCAGAATTCTCCAAATTACTAAAGGAACATCAAAGATTAAAATCCAACAAGAAATCAAATCCATAATTTAATACAGTCATCCAAATAACTCAGAATCATTAAGATTCAACCAACAACACAATACAACAATAAGCATGGCTAAAGTCTTTCAAACCAAGTCTTCATATGCTCTTCCGCCCTCCTGCCATTTTATCAAAACAGCAGCCCCAAAGGGGTGAGAAAAATATCCCAGTAAAATGATGACAAAACCAGAATGCAAAAGCATTTGCTAGATACAGAAATAATAAACATAAACAAGCTAAAATATACTTATACATATGCTGCCAAGATGCTAAACAAGATGCGTATATAACACCAAGAGTACGTAATTCGCATCGTCATGCGCGTACTAAACAAGACAGTGGAAGGGCCTCCCTTAATGGCTCCTTGGAGGGTTCCAACTGTATCCTAAGTGGACTGAAGCCAAGTGTCCCAAGACCCTGGTACCAAAAGGATGCCTACATGATGCGTGCTCAAACGTATGCATAGTTTTTGAAAATAATTTTTATTGCAACATGGAATTTATGCATGAATGTTATGTCTTGTGTCACACACAGCATACAAGATAAATATTCATGAATGCACATGCATGTCTAGATCATATTCAAGATTTAGCATATAATAACTCAAGGCTGCAGCATAGATAAAATCAAGATACTCAAGATTCCAAGACAACAGATTCCAATATGCATAATACCAAAATTATGGAGCTACGGTCAAACCTCGTGCTCCCACTAGCAATCAAGAAGGTAATGTCACCACATTTACCTCAAATGTCACACGGATTTTACCGGGGCAGCAGCGGATTCCCAAGATTTCAAGAGTCTAAAGCACCTAATATACAAGTACCACAAATCAAAAATACATCATAAACAATTCCTTAGACTACCAACAAGTTTTCCAAGCCTAAAAACTCTATTACCCATTCGGCCATCCTAGGACCCTCCCCAACATAACATGACACCCAAAATACTCTTAACCATGCTAAACAGTGACATTATAAAGCCCAAACAGAAACGGTTTAAGGCACATAAAAGGATTCTCATATAACAATTTCTTCTTTTCTACACAGGGTGCGCAAAAAGGCCTAATATCATGCTGTCTAAATAAATTAAATGGGACATAAAACACACCTAGGCTGAAACGGAAAAGGTTTAGGTACAAAAGGCTCAAGACATAAGTTGGGATTAATTTAACAATACAAGGGTGTGAGGAGGACAGCCTAAAAATATGCAAAAATCAATTCAAAACAGGGCTAGACTTGGGTTCAATTTTACAAATACAGATTCGATTTTTCATCAAGATAAATCATTAGAAAAATTACTCCAAAACCCAAACTACATCAAAAAGGGCGCTACTAAGGGGGGTCCAAACATACAGCCTCTAATTAGATTCTGGACAATTTACGAAACATAACACAGCCCCATCTAATCTTATAAAAAAGAACATTTCAAGGGTCAATTTCTCTAAAAACTCAATCTAAAGCCTAAGGGTAGAAACAGGCAGAATAGAACACATACAAAAGCTAAAAAAAAATAAGACTTCCTAAGCATGCTTCTAGGTTCAACAGAAGGAAAAGAAGAGGGATTTTTGTGCCTACCTCCTGGCCACACACAAAGGAACCGAACAGAACCAAGAAGCAGCCACACAGCTACTACAGCAAGGGGTGTGCGCACAAGGGGAAGAAGGAAAACGGTGCTGCTGTTCAGATCTCCAAGGATGCAGCTTCGGCTGGATCAAGGAGAGGAGATGGAGGTTGATGTTAAAGGTAGTTCTTCCATGGTCTGATGTGAGGGAGGAGGTCAGAATCTGGTTTAGGATTTTTATCTTTCTCTTCAAGGAGGTCCAACACATTCGGCTATGGAAAGAAATGGGGGAGGAGAAGAAATTTTTCCAGCTTGGCCTCTCTACCATGCGCATATAATAGGGCAGAAAGAAGAATTGGTTACCTTGCATAACCCTTCTCTCTAGGCGTCCAGATGAAGCAATTGGTGGCAGGAAAATTCTGCCCAAAAGAGTGACATGCAGGCTGACTTCAGATCTCTAATTGGATGCATGCCCTGAAGATGCAGATGTTGAAGATAAGGCTGCACAGGTAGGAGGTTGAAGGAAGTAACCAGCTCCCCTTTCTCCACTTTCTATGCGCATGGGATATGGAACAGAGGGACAGATCTGACTCTCTATGGAAGAGCAGCAAAGAGCAGCTTTTGGAGGGTCCAAGGCGCACACCAGGAGGGGATTAGGGTTTTCTAGCTTGAAGGGTGACTCAAAGGGCGGCTGAACTTGGAGTATCTTAAGTGGAATTAGGGCAACATTAGGTTAAGTTAGAAATGGGTTGGGCTGATTCAAGGGTATTAACCCAAAGGCCCAAGATTTCGGCCCACACCACCTAAAGCCCAAGAAACACTAACCCAATTGCTAAGCCCACACTCTACATCTCTAAGGTTTAATATGACCAGCCCAAAATGATTCTCACCTAATATTCTAATTTAATAATTCCCTAACCCAATATAATTCATACAAATACTAAGCAACTAAAAATCAAAGCAAGCAATGCACATGCACAAAATCAACATAATGGCTACAAGCCTCATAGCAATATATTTTATTCCAACATACGCTGGATGTTACATGGTTTATGGTACTGCTTCTTTAATAAATGGATTGTATGTGTTGGAAATGGGAAATGAAGTGCTCAATGTAGATGTGAAACGACCTAAGACGGATAATCAATCTTATCTTTGACACTGTAGACTAGGGCACATAAATGAAACAAGATTGTCTAGGATGCATAGAGATGGATACCTGGACTCCATGGATTTGGAATCCTATGGACAGTGTGAATCTTGTCTAGCTGGGAAAATGATTCAACAAAAGCCCAAAGGGCTGGAGAGTCATAGGGCTAGTGAGTTATTAGAACTCATTCATACTAATGTATGTGGCCCAATGTCTATTGAGGCTAGAGGTGGATATTCTTATTTCATTACCTTTACAGATGACAAATCAAGATTTGGGTATATATACCTAATGAGATATAAATCTGAAGCTTTTGAAAAGTTCAAAGAGTTTAGGAATGAAGTGGAGAAACAACGTGGCAAGATGATTAAGACATTACGATCAGATCGTGGTGGTGAATATTTGAGCCACGAGTGTCAGGATTATCTAACAGAAAATGGAATTCTCTCACAACTTACCGCTCCTTACACACCACACCAAAATGGGGTCTCCGAAAGGAGAAACATGACCTTGTTAGACATGGTTAGGTCTATGACGAGTGAGACTCAACTTCCAAAATCGTTTTGGGGATATGCCTTAGACACAGCGGCATACCTTCTAAATAGGGTACCGTCTAAATCTGTTCAGACCACACCATATGAGATATGGAGTGGTAAGAGACCCAACCTGAGTTACCTCAGGGTATGGGGATCGCCAGCTTATGTCAAAGCGTTGACATCAGACAAGCTTAGTGCTAAGAGTACTAAATGTCTATTTGTGGGGTATCCTAAAGGTACTAACGGATACTACTTCTACTCCATGGAAGAACACAAAGTGTTTTTGTCAAAGAATGCTGAGTTCCTTAAGAAGGATTTGATCTCTCAAGGAGGCAGTGAGAGTAAGATTGATCTTGAAGAAGTGCAAGATCCACAAGAACAAATTGAGGAACCCGAGTCTACTCCGCAGGCGACATTCTCCAATGGAGAAGTAAACACACAACTCCGTAGATCTACGAGGGTCATCCATCCACCTGAGAGGTACGGGTTTGTGATTGAGAATCATCAAACTGTTGAGGATGATGAACCAAGTAACTACGAGGAGGCGGTCAAAGATGTTGACTCCTCTAGATGGCTTGAAGCCATGGAATCTGAAATGCATTCGATGTATCAGAACAAGGTATGGACCTTGGTTCCTAAACCGCGAGGAATAGTTCCTATCGGGTCTTTAAAAGGAAGACTGATGCAGATGGCAACGTTCAGACCTACAAAGCTAGGTTAGTGGCGAAAGGGTATTGTCAAAAACAAAGAGTTTACTATGATGAAACTTTCTCACCAGTTGCCATGATCAAATCTATTAGGATCATGCTTGCAATAGCAGCATACCACGACTATGAAATTTGGAAAATGGATGTCAAGACCGCCTTCTTGAATGGGTTCTTGAAGGAGGAAGTGTACATGACACAACCTGAAGGCTTTGAAATCAAAGATCAGGAGCATATGGTATGAAAACTACAAAGGTCAATATATGGGCTAAAGCAAGCATCAAGGAGTTGGAATATACGTTTTGATGAAGTCGTTAAGAGTAACGATTTTATCAAGAACGAGGATGAACCTTGTGTTTACAGGAAGGTTAGTGGGAGTAATGTCGTCTTCCTAGTGCTTTATGTAGATGACATATTGCTAATAGGAAATGACATCCCCACATTAAAAATAACGAAAGAGTGGCTTTCAGAAAACTTCACCATGTAGGATTTGGGAGAGGCAGCCTTTATACTTGGTATAAAGATCTATAGAGATAGATCCAAGAGGCTGCTGGGTTTATCTCAATCCACATACGTTGACAAGATGCTAAAGAGGTTTAGCATGGAAGGGTCGAAAATGGGTTTTCTTCCTGTCAGTCATAGGGTACACCTATCAAGGGCTATGTGTCCTAAGTCACATGATATGTACTCGACCAGATGTCTCATATGCTTTAAGCATTACGAGCAGATACCAGTCAGACCCTGGAGAGGGTCACTGGACGGCAGTCAAAACCATCCTTAAATACTTAAGAAGAACTAAGGATGCGTTTCTGGTCTATGGTGGGGTTAATGAGTTAACAGTGAAAGGTTTCACTGATGCCAGCTTTCAGAGTGACAAAGATGACTGCAAGTCACAGTCAGGATTCGTATTCACCTTAAATGGTGGGGCAGTGTCTTGGAAGAGTTCCAAGAAGGAGACAACAGCAGATTCAACGACAGAGGCTGAATACATAGCTGCTTCAGAAGCAGCTAAGGAGGTCGTGTGGATCAAGAAGTTCATAAATGAACTAAGGGTAGTTCCAAGCGTGGATGAGCCCATACAGTTGCTTTGCGACAACACAGGAGCCATTGCGCACTCAAAGGAACCTAGGTCTCATCAAAGATCTAAACACGTGCTCCGCAGATATCATCTGATTAGAGAAATCATTGATAGGAATGATGTAAAAATGGATTATGTTCCCACAGACGATAACTTGGCCGATTCTCTGACAAAGGCTGTTTCTCAGAGAAAACATGATAGTCATTATGAGGCTTTGGGTATACGACTTAGGTCTGATTGGCTCTAGGCCAAGTGGGAGCTTGTTAGTATATGGGTTTCCTAGAGACAATCTTTTGATTAAATAAAGGACACTAGACGTAGAACTTTGTTTGTCCCAAATAATTGAAAGCACTATTTATTCAGTTTCATATTGTGTCTCGATATTATTGTAAATATTATATGAACGAACTGGATAAACCCTTGGAATAGAACAGGTATGTCTTGAGTATCTGTGATGAGATCACGATCATGAGGATTCAAGGATATTGCACGTCTGTTCCTAATTATATGTTCCTAGTCAAGAGACACTGAGTTTGGGGATCAGTAATCTCGGGTAAGACTAGTACGACTTATCTACTTGTATATGGATACAAGGTAAAGACCTCATGAGCTGCAGATATGGAGATATCTTAGCTAAAGTCGTGGGTGGACCTATAAGAGTATAGCTCGCACTGAACTGACCAAAAAAGAGACGAATCTATGCATAGTAAAAGAGATCATGAGATGATCTGCCTTTAGAGTCAGTAAATTGAAGATTCCCTATTTCGAATAAAGCTTACCCTAAACCGCAGGGGTTGATACATTTCCTTACCCTAGGTTAATGGGATGATAACCGAGACGAAGGGAAATACATACGGTAACCAAATATGTGCAATATGATGATCAAGTCATTAATCTGACTAGTTCTAGGGCAACAAAGCATTGCTAGTGCTCTGTGTTGTCATTAATTGGGTTGTGGGCTTGTTGGGCCCAAGCACAGTTATGTCAGAAGCTTAGTTGGACCTAATGGATCACACACTAACACCTTGTAGTCATGATGAACTAGCTTTAAAGGTATTGGGCCTAATAATGGTTGTTAGCCCAAAAAACTGTTTGGAAGCGCACCTAAATGGGTGGATGGTGCATGGAGCTTAGTAATGGGCTTGGATAGTCCAAGCCATTATTAATTACTTTAATTAGTTAAATTAATAATCAAACATTTGAATTTCGAATTTCGAATTTGAAATTTGAATTTGGAATTGGAATTTTGAAATTCGAATTTTGAATTGGAAATTTGAAATTTGAAATTTGAATTTGGAATATGAATTTTGAATTTTGAATTTTGAATATGAAATTTGAAATTTTGAATTTTGAATTTGAATGTTTGAACATTTGAGTTCAAGTGTTTGAATTCGAATTTGAATTGGTTTTGAAAAGTTGTTTCATAACAAAAGGATAAGATAAGATCTTATTGGAACAAATTCCTTGGATCAAGAAGGATATTTGGAGCATATTTTGGGGCTGTTTGGGGCGCACACTTAGGTGATAAGAATGTCATCTTGTCACTTAAAACAAAGCTCCAATTAGATTTGGTAGTTGAGAGAATAAGTGGGTGAGTTGGTTCAAATTTTGAATGCAACTACTCAACATATTTGGACCCCTTTTAGGGCTGAATTATGCGCATGAAATACATATTATATGATAGTTTGTGAATCTAATTTTGAATTGTTTTGAACTTAGTTTTATGAGGATAAGATTGGAGGTTGTTGGCAAGATTTGTTTTGCAACAACTCCACCTTATCCTCCCCTTATTCATGCGCCACTTTCAAAAGGTTTTGAAGGGGATAATTTGATTTTGAATTATTCATTCTCTATTCTATCAAGGTGTGCGCATAACATGACTAGTTCCTCTCCAAAGGGTTTTGAGAAAACCTAGCCTACACTCCTTCATCTCATGCACCATTCTGTAGGGTAGTTCACTACACTTTTCCAAACAGAATACCTAGCCTCCACCTTCACCACTTGTGCGCATAGCAAGCCTCATTGTGGTGATCATCTGGTGGCTTTCAAGAAGGCGTTCTTGCATCATTGACGAACGGTGGTGTGGATCACCATTAGAGGGTTTGAACCCTTTAAGCCTGACAACTGATCTCCCTGACTGATCAGGCCAAAAACAAGGTAACATCATGCTGTCTTAAAGCATGAATCCATGTGTGCATGTATGTTTCCGCAGTAAAAATTTTGTTTTTACACCTTACATGCATCGGCCTTCAAAGGCCAGTTTACTTTCATTCAGTTAGTTGTCTTGCAATTTACGTACAGGCGATATTTTATGAAATTGATTAAGTAATCAACTTGGCTAAGTATAATGACGTCATAATTGAATTAAAGAAAAATTTATTCCGCATTTAAATTAAGCGTAGCTTAATACGATGACATGTTAACAAACCGGGTTAACACGGGGTGTTACACCTTGAATGAGATTGAAGCACTGATTATAGAAAATTCAAGGAAAAAGTTCACATAAGTTAAAGTGATGGCAAAAACGGAAGCTGGGACCAAAGAGAAAAAGAACAAAATGAAAAGTTGCATAGCAACGGAAAAAGCATTAAAAGGTCAGGAAGAAAGAAGAAAAAGAAAAGTATGAATAGATAAGAAAAGAAGTGAGATTGTGTCTGAGTGTGAACAACTGAAAATAAACAGTTTTGTTTCAATCTCATATACAGTAAAAATTAGCCACTTTCCCAGATATTCCTACTTTAGCCTAAGCTAAGTTACAACCCTGCAAAGACCTTTGGATCTAATTGTGCATGTTTTACATGTTCCTCATTCTTAGGAAATTGAGAATAGGATCAAGCCTATGGTAGTCTTATTGCACTGATGGATTGAGAGTTTAAACCCAATACACAGGAGTGAAAAGTGCAATGATTATCTTGGTAAGGAGTGATCAAGCTAGATTCTAATCCCTTATGCAGAAATTGATTACTGAAATTCTCAACTTTGAGTTCATTCATGCATAGCATTATGACTTTGAATCTCTTCAATGTAGGAAAGTGCATTAGTGACATAAATTCTTCTCACAGGGCTTATCATTGTTGTCTAATGTTTGATCATATTTATTGC
This sequence comes from Gastrolobium villosum, assembly GCA_032173675.1. NCBI lineage: Eukaryota > Viridiplantae > Streptophyta > Magnoliopsida > Fabales > Fabaceae > Gastrolobium > Gastrolobium villosum. The sequence continues at coordinate 54,613 of JAVKPL010013696.1, read as the reverse complement.
TGGGGACAACAATATCTAAATCTGGGAATTGTTTGATATGCCTTCAGCATATAGATATTTCAGAATAAAAAGAATAAGGATTTGACAGTAATTCAGTAATAAAGGTTATTATTTTTAATGAATTATTAACAATCCATGTTCAGACACACTTTCACTAATTATTCTATATTTTATAGGTTAAGAGGTGAAGAAATTCAAAATTTGAAAAACAAGGAAGGGAAGACCGCACGACAGACAAAACAAGGCGCCAGAGGATCGCGCCACTTTTGAATTGAAATCTGAATTCAAATTTTAAACTCAAAATTTGAATTCAAATATGTTTTAATTTAATCTTTCCATTATACGTTTATGCAATAAATTTTAATTTAATGTTTTCGTTATACGTTTCGTCAGAAGGGCAATTTTGGAATTTCGCTAGAAAACCCTAGTTGCTGCCTATATAAAGGCTCCTCTCCACACATTTCGTGGAATTCGAATTTCATTCTTCAGTCGTCACACTTCAGAAAAGAGAGAGATCTGAGTTCTTGTATTCTTCGTGCTCTTGAGTTCTTCGAAGTTCTTCAAGTCCTTCGAAGTTCTTTTCTAGTTTCTTCTTCGTCTTCTTCTTCTTCTTTCTTTTAGTTTTATGTTTTATTTTTCGAGATCAGTCATGACTATGGTTGGCTAGATCTCTTTTTATTGTGGTAAGGGTCACAACCCTTGATGTGAACCCCTTGTAATTTGGATCAGGTTTACGTTTATTTATCTAATTGCATTTATTTTCCTTTGCTCTTCATCTATACTTCTTTTAGATCTGATCATTCTAAGGGGATTGCGAGGGTTAGGGTTTGCAATAGGGATTTTGGGATTCTAATTCCTGACAAAAAGGAAAATGAATGTTCGTGTATGCACTAGGGATAGGCTACATGAACCGCAAACGTGAAAGATTCATCGATTTAAACGTTTAACCTAAAAAGGGATCACTAAGGGATTAGGGTTCTAATAAGGGTTAATAAGGTTAATGTCACTAAGGGATTAGGGCTTACCCAATCAATTAAAAGATGGTGAATCGTTTGATCAATGGGTAAATTTAATGTAAACGTTAATTCAGATTACAAGGTGGGGATCGTTAAGGTGTTTGTTCCTCTTACCGAAATATTTTCTCAATTATTATTTTTTAACCTTAAATCTTTATTCTTGAGTTTCTAAACGAACTTTTAATCATTTTCATTTTCTTAAATTTTTTTCATTTATTTCACAAATCACAATTATTCTCAAACCATTTTTGTTAATCCAACAAGAGAGGAATAGTTATAATTACTTTGGTGCTTCAATCCTCATGGAGAACGATACTTTACTTATCACTTTATTAGTTGGAACGATCGGTACACTTGCCGATTTCGCAACAGATATATGATATAGATGCATTTATATAGAGCTATATGATGGTGTGATATGACATATTTTATGTGATATGTATAATGATTATTGGTCATTGAATCGGTGTTCATCAACTCCATGTAGGGGAGAGACCCTTCGGAATAACGGTGTACACCAATGAGAGATGAGATATTCTATGTGGGGGAGAGACCCTTGGGAATAAGTACGTTGATTTCCACTAGGAGAGAGGTTCTTGGGGAATGATTACGTACTTTAGAGATGATATATGAGATATGTTCGGTACAATATGATATATGATGTATGTGATGTTTTGTATATTATGTATCTGACTATCATGCAGGAAGTGGGCCCAGGGTATGGAGAGTTCTCTATAAACCTGGAGCTTTCTGGAGATTCGTCTCTCATCCCATTTGGGGATATGATTTCAGGTACACAATTAGTTGTAGTGCTATCAGGGGCAAGGACCCTACCCGTGGCTAGCATGAGGATATGGTGTTTTGGGTAGCCAAAGGCTACTATTTATTATAGATGTTATTTTGCAGAGCATGTACTGTTGTATTTGTGCTCTATTTATTTAGGGATCATGATGTCTGATCCAAAGTTATTATGTGTATGGCTTGTATATGTGTTGTACATGCTTTCCGCTTTTGATGCATGTACATTTTAGTATTCAGGCATTATTATGAGATGAGGTATATCCTAATATGTGATTTTGCATGCTGTTATATTTAGAGGCACGAAGCCTTGTATGCATGCGCCCATGGATGGGTTTTATAGTCATATGCGATATATATATGATATATTATGATGCATGTACTTATCAGGATATTATGAGAGTGGGATTGTATCCCTGTTTATCCGAGAAATAAATGGAACTCTATTCGATTTGAGACTCCGTCTGGAATGACACTTGTGGTCATATCCTGATGACATGTGATCTTTGACTATGGTCATTGATCACGGGTGTATTAAAGAATGAAAAGAAAGAAAAAAAGTATATTATGAAGAAGTAAGAAAAGGTGTATGTGTTGCAATATATCATGTGAATTATAAGGAAAAAAAAGAAGAAAAAAGTTAGCTCGTACTTCCGTTGATGCATGTTTAAATATCATATGTATGTTAATTGAATCGGCTCAAGACGGGGGATGTTACACTCAACACTACATCCTTAACACATACAATACCACTATCAAAATCCACTTCCAATTCATAAACCACAAAACCCATAATTTTTCAAAATCTCAAATCTTCATAGAAACTCGAGGGGTTGTTGGTTTTTTCCTCAATGTTTTAAACAAAGACAAAGGAAGATTACCCGAGCTTAAGGATGTAAGAATCTTCCTTTTCCACTAACAAGAGTGGCGACTAACTTCAAGGGGAGATGGATTTCTCTTCTATCAAACTTCTAAGTTGCAAAATAATATATGGGTTTTACTCCCTATTAACAACTTAGCAACTTTCATGAAGGAAGATAGCCATTTCTATGGCTTGAATGAAAATGGGTATTCAAGAATTTGGGGAGGGAAGGTTTCGGCTATGGAGGAAAGAAAAGAGAGAGAGTCATGATGTAATAAAATAATGAAAATGCTAAAAGACTAATTCACCCTTCTACATAACTCACTCTCACCCAACACTTAGAGTATTTAACATGTTATTTTGGGCTCATAAAATTTATAGGATGGTTTCCACTAAATTATTTCTAAGTTTTAGGTAATTTTGCTTAATTTTATTTTTACCCCCAAACTTTTACTATTTGCACTTTTATCGTGAAAAATGACTTGACTTGGAAAAATTAGATTTTTATGGGATCAATTTCTTTTAATTATTAAATAATTTCTAATTATCCAATTTAATATTCGGGTTACTATATTCACCATACTTTTTAAAAAAATTCCACAAAATTGAGGGAATTACCTTGTTAACCATTCTGTGTATCACTCATTCATAAGGAATAAGGTCATAACCCTAACCATGTCTTAAAGGCATCCTTCTCCTCAATAGGCTTAAAAGATCCAACAAAAGAATATGAGTTTCCTTCAAGTACTTATTGTAGTCCTTATTCACCATATATCATTACAAACCCAAACTTGCCCATAATTGTCTCTCCATGTTGTAACACACTGTTTGTTGCCGGTTTGTTAACTTATAATATGGTACAAAAATGCATCTTAAATAATTACTTAAGCAGAAGACTTACGTAAAAGTATCACAATAGCTTACCAGACTACGTGACTTAACTTTTTTTATATCCTTTATGTTTCAATTGTGTAAATTACCAACCATAAAGTATTTCCAATCATTATAAATTATACAGTCTCATACCTGCATAGAATCTATTCATGACAAACATGTTATCATAATAACTAATTATCAAACCATTATCCGAATATAATATCATATACTATTTCGGATAGAGTCTACAGACAACATAACGTATATTGGAGTAACCAGGGATCATGTCCCACAATTGTCTTAAACCTACAATCCAGAAAAGTCCAAAATATAACAAATCCATATCAATAACATCAGAATCCATCCATGGATTCCTATAACATTTGGCTTTATGCCAATTATCAGACTTAAACTTACAGACCTACATATTTTACATATCAGAGTCCAATTATGAATTGTAACCTTATAACAGATATGTTTCCAAAACATATACAGAACCTATCCATCACAGACTTATACACATACATCCTCATATCTAATATATATATACAGATGTTCATTAATACATATGTGGCTCCAAAATACATACCCTATGGTACACACACACACACACACACACACACACATATATATATATATATCTACAATCCAATATAACAGACTAATAATTTGCTCCTGGTGTGTTTGCTAACCATCCTAATCATCACTTATTCTTCGAAGGCTCACTATCCAATGGAGCACCTGAAAACATGTCCCCAAACGGGGTAAGATATAAAATCTTAGTAAACTCAAGATTTATAGAGAAGTCTTCACCCACGAGTTCACTTCCTGCATGAACGGTTAGATACTAAGTATAGCAAACATCATATAAGCAGACATAACATATTGACATCCAGGAGTCATAGTTCTCCATAAACAGTCTAAACATAATCTCCTAGAACATAAGTTCTTACAAAGAAGATAGGGCATATCAAAACGTATGGAGCATATCACCACATACAAATAAGACAGAACATAATATAACATATCAAAACTTAGCTTACATATTAAAACATATCAATGACACAAAACATAACTGACAACATATAACATAGATGACAGAATAGAACTTAACATACAGATCAAAGCATAACATACGTGTCTGAAAAGATCAAACATACTTAAACATATCGAACATATATTGAACATATCGGACAGAACAAACAAATCAAACAACATAGACATATTAGACAAAAACAAACATATCGAATAGAATAAACAATTCAAACATAGTAGACATATTAGACATAACAGAGCATAACAAAACGTATCAGAACTTAACAATCATTCATATCACATATCTGTATAACGGATATCATATAAGATAGCTTAAATATGACATCCTGGAGCTTAAGTCCCCCATGGATGACTAACATAAACTTCCGGGAACCTGATGCGCCTCTGATATATGTAGTTTTCCAAGCTGAAAATGATAAGGATTAAGTCATAAAAGAGCATTTTATATACATATTTTCTTATTATATTGACTTTTCCATTTCAATGACATTTCTCACCTATTTGTTATGTTTATATAGCGAGAAAAGAATGAAAATACGAATTTTTAAAAGCTTGGTGGCGCGAATCCGCACAGTTGGTGGTGCTGAGCTGCACCAGACTCTCTGGGACACTTTCTAGAGTTTTGGCGCGATCCTGCGCCATAGTGGCGCGATCCCGCGCCATTTGCTAGGCCAATTTCCAAAGTTTTGGCGCGATCCCGCGCCAGTTTGCGAAAAATAACATCACCGTGTTTTTAAAGTGTAATTTTGGAAGAAGCGCGAGAGGGACTATAAAAAGGATGCTTAAAAGACATAGGGGAAAAAAATCATCAGAAAACCGTCGTGCTTCAAAGAGAGAGTTCTGGAGAGACCTTGTTCATCTTTGTTCTTCTACTTTTCTATTTTCTAGTTTATGTTGGATCTTTATAGATCAGCCATGACCATGGTTGGCTATTACTCTTTATTGTAGTTAGGGTCACAAACTCTATGTGAACCATTTTACGATGGATTGATTTATATTCGCTCATTTATTTTAATATATTTTATTTTTACCTTGTGCGTCTTGTTTATTATTTATGTTAGACTTGATCAACCTAATAGGAGATAATAATATGGGAATTAGGGCTCGCAATAGGAATATTGGGGTTTTTGATTCTGAAAGGGGGTAAGGTAACAATTTATGCATGTTCTAGGAATAGACTTTTGTGAATTGCAATCGTTTAGTTTATCAGGATTAATGCTTAATTTCATGCGAGATTGCTAAGGAATTAGGATTCCAATTCGATTAAAGGGTTAGATTGCCAAGGGATTGAGATTTAACTAATTATATTTAGATGATAATTTGTTTGAGTTATTAAAACAAATGAGCATTGTCAATCGATCCAAAGTTTAAAGTGGGGATCATATGGTGAATGTACCTTAACTGCAATGCCTTTTATTATTCTCTTAAAAATCCAGTTTTATTTTTACCATTGTTTATTAAATTGAAAATTATAAATCTTAAACATTTGTCTTTATTTTTCATCAATTCACTATTTTCCAACAACAACCGAATTTTTCAACTTAAGAGGACTGGTTATTGTGGTACTTGGTTTACAATCCTTGTACTCTACTTACTCATTATATTACTTGTGCAATCGGTACACTTGTCTGTGAGCATTAGAACCAAAAGCCCTTACAAAAGCAAACAAAATCTCATAGCATCATAGTACTCACAGAGAACATAACATAATCTCCCTAAAACCGAAGTCCTTACATAAGACATCAAATTCTCCTAGCTTGTCAATTCATGAGTCAACCTTTGGATGATCATTGGAAGGTTGTGAAACGCATCATCAGGTACCTACAAGGCATTATTTCCTATGGACTATATCTTCAATCTGCTAATCCAGTAGCTCTTTTCTCTCTCACTGCCTTTTATGATGCTGATTGGGCAAGTGGTCCAGATGATAGGAAGTTCACCTTAGGAGCATGTTCCTAGGCCCAAACTTGGTATCTTGGTGGTCCAAAAAGCAGTCCTTAGTTGCAAGATCCTCAACTGAAGCTAAGTATAAAAGTCTAGTCCTGACTTGTGCATATATTTTATGGATAAAATCTCTTCTACAAGAACTTCAGCTCCCATTTATAGTACCTCACATCTTTTGTGATAACCAGAGTGCCATAGCTCTCTCTCACAATCTAGTCCTGCATACTCGCACAAAGCATCTTGAACTGGACATTCATTTTGTTCGTGAACATGTGATTGCCAAGGATATTCTAGTCTCTCATGTCCCAGCTCTTGATCATGTTGCTGACACATTGACAAAAGAACTCTACTACTCAGTTTGAAGAACTCAGGACCAAACTTGGAGTCCTGGACACTTCTCAACTTCTCCGTGCCTCCTACGTTTGCGGGGGAGTATAAGAGAATAAAGATTTAGTTTAAATCTTTACTGAGTTACTACATTACTTTTACTATTATGTACTTTCATCTTTTTTTTTACTGTTGCTCTTGTATAGTAAGTAGCATAGTAGTGTCCTCACTAGATTACTTTCACTAGATGGTTGTTAGACCTCAACCACTTTCTGTTTAAGTGCTTAGTCATCACTTTAGTCACCATCTCCTTTATGTACCTGAGTGTACTTGTAAATCATAAGAATATCAATAATAGAAACTCTCTCTTCTCTTCGTCTCTCTCTTCTCTCTTACATACACCATGACTTCACCAAAACCTAATACCTTGGTATCCAAGAGATCACAAACACAACCTCTAACATTATCAAAACCTATTTCAAAGATGTGAAGGCAATTAGCACATACACTAGTCTACCATATTCATTTCAACCTTATTTTTTGTCATTTATAACACTTGAGTTTTTTTTACAAAGCCACAAGCATTGGTTACTTAGTTTATGACTTGAGCTCATTGCAAAGGTCTATACTGATCTCTCAAGGGTCCTATATTATTTATCAAGGTTCTTTTGGGAAAAATATCATTTAGCTCGAAAATAATGCAATATCTGGATATTCATCGAGGGTATACTCGGATATCCATATCCAGATATTTCTCGAAGGCATATCCGGATATTCGCAATAGATGCCCAGAACAGCAATCCTCGTGAAATGATCCATCAAGACACTATTTTTAACACTCACGGAGTTTCGACCAACCACATTTTCACAGTGTTTTATTAGTTATCATATAGGTCACTAAGCTTTGCCATTTCACATACCCAAAACTTGTTCTTTTCATAGAAACATAAAGGGAAGGGTTGAGGTATATACCCTTAGGCTTCAAAACAACACAAGGAAGGAGCTTTCAAGATTAAAACACTATACTTCATTATCCATAGGGGTGCACAAAAATAGGTCCTTCAAGGTTGGTTCTTTTTTCACCAAAATGCTTCAACACAAGTGGTGGAGGTGTCCTAAGCTCTCAAAGATGGAAGAATGACACCTCCAAGCTTAAAGGCAGAATCTTGCAGCTCAAAGATGGAGTTTTTCTTCTCCTAAACACTAAACCCTAGGTTGTTTCCATGGTTTAGTGATTAAAAGTGCAAGAATAATGAGTGTTCTACGTAGTTTCTTGAGAATTGATGAAGAAACCCTAGAAAGGAGGGCAATGGTCAACCAAGAGAGACTAGGGCTGCTATCTTAGGGTTTAGCAAGTGTGAAAGACACAATAGAGAGGAGAAGGATTAGGTCTAGGTCATTTAAGTGAGTCCCCTAACCCTAATAGGTAATTACTCACTTAACCCACTCAGTAACTCTCTTCCTAACATAACTTAGGGATTTTTACTGTCATCTTAACTTCCTAACATTTATAAATAACAATTACTAAGTTATTTTTAAGTTTCTGGGTAATTCTGCTTACACGTAGTTTTACCCCAAAATGACATTGTTCACACTTTTAACAAAAGGTGATTTAATTTAAAATAATTAGAATTTTCCCCTAATTATCCTCTTTTAATTATTAAATAATTTCCTAAAATCACAATAAGAGTTAGCGTTCTTACATCCTAGAGACAATCTGTTTAGACAAATGTACACCTTTTACTATTTGGTATTTCATGATTAATTTAATTAGAGCATACTTTATCTTTATCATATTTTGACTCACTTTTTTTTATAGTTAATATGCATTTAAAGATAAAGGTCCTAGTGATAGAGCAAGTGCTCACTCAAGGATCTATGATAGGGATCAATGATCATGAGGACTCGAGTGCACTACATGTCTATCACATGAAACATGTTCTTAGTCTTGAGTCACCAAGATAGGGCAATGGTGACATCAATAAGACTAGCACGATGTCAACTGCATATACAAGATAGGGACCTTATGGAATGCACACATGGTGATGCCTTAGCTGATGTCGTGGGTGGATCTATTGGAGAACATATGGCACCGAACTGACCCACCGAGAGACTCCACAATGATTTATTGTAGAGAGTACAATTGGATTTGTAATGTCTCTCATTGTTCGATAGTACGGATCATCCTAGACTTGAGGATGTCATCGTACATTATGTCCTAGGGTTATGCTTTAACTGTACAACTCTATTTGCCAGGGTTATGCTTTAACTGTACAACTCTATTTGCCAGAAAATGGGAAAAATAGTGCCTCTTTGGTATAACTCTAATACATAAGTATGGACATGCCGATAGGACTCATAGTCCCCTACAGGGGATTAGATGTTCACAAGGCTGGGATGACTTCTATTAGACTTGGGAATTTGTGCACGGTAAGGGGTTATAAGGAGTCATGGATCTACCTTAGAGTCAATAGAATAAGATTCCTACTTCTATGAAAAGTTATAATTAGTCACACAAGAGAGATGATGCTTTATCCTTGCTCTCGGCTAAATATGAATGATGATGCATGCTATCCAAATTAGAAAAGGTAGATCATTTGATCAAATCAATTAGTTCTGAGACAGCAAAACATTCCTAGTGTCTTCTTATGTGGTCATTAGATGAATTGGACTTATTAAAGGAGTTTAATTGGTCCAAGTTTATCTATCTCAATGACTAATTGGGTCCAAAGGGTCATACACCAATATTATTCTTAATGGCGTGTTATAACAAGTTTAGGTCAATAATATGTTATTAGGCTTAAGAAAGACTATGAGAAATATTGAGTTAAAGTGAGACTCCACATCCACATATGCCATGCGCCCCATTTGAGATTTAGTGGGTGAAATTGGTTTTTCCACTAATAGGCCCAAATATTTTAGAAGGCCCAATAGGGTCGGGCCGTGAGTCCTAGTAAGTCAAAGAGTTGATTGGGTCAAAATCGATTTTGGCACAAATCTTAATTTGAATTTGATTACGAATTTTGAATTCAAATTTAAATTATGAACTAGGATAAGAACGAAAAATTTAAGTTGAAATTCCAATTCAAATAGTTTAATGGATAAAGATAATTATGAATTATCCAAAGCATTATCCAATAAGGATTGGATAAGGCTTCATCAAACAACTTAATTATTTGAATTACGAATTCAAATAAAGCTGTTGATGAAGCAACAATCAGGATAAGATATGGATAAGGGAAATTTTCAAATGGGATCTTCTAAAACCCATTCGAGATCTTGAAAGTCATGAAAAGCTTCGTAGGACGTTTAAATCTCGAATTCAAATGTGGAGAAAAGTTCTCCAGCTTCATGATTAGGACAAAATTCAAATGGTTTTAGAACCCAGTTAAAGTTTTGAATTTCATGAAGCTCCATTGATTGGTCATTTGAATTCAAAGAAAAGTTCTCCAACTTCATGATAAGATCAAATCTAAGAGCATCCTCTTAGATGAATCTATTTAGTGGGATTCAAATTAGGAGCTAATCCTAATTTAAGTGTGGAATACATGCGCCACATTATTCATTCTTTTGAAAGATACATGTCCATATTGCTTCATGAAACCCTAACTTGGTCACCCCATCTTTTCCTCATTCTTCCATTGTTGTGCCCCACACTTAACCTCAAGAAAACAATCATAGTCTTGAGAAAAATAACTCAAATACTTGATAGCCTTCGACCTTGCATTCGCCTAGCAAGCAAGCAAGGAAGGATGGATCAAGAGAAAGTGTTCTCGAATGCCGTTAAGGTACAATAGTGTGGATCAACGTTAGAATACGTCATACACTTTGGAGTCTTCAAGTGATGAGGTGTGAGGTGAAAATCGCAGCGTGTTTTTAACGAGTAGATCCTAAAGCATATCATTAGAAACGTAAAGTCTTATGGGTTCTGCAACGTAGAACAAAATTAAAATTTTATTTTTCACCCTCATGAGCGAGTTCCTTATATGATAAGAAAATCCTTTTTTAACTTTCATATAGCAAGTATAAAAAATAATAACATGTTTTTGCTGAAGCACCCATGCTATATGGAATGAACTCATTATAATTCGTGAATGTGTGCATATAGATTATATGAATTACCTACGATCAAGTTAAAGGCAAGCCTTTATGTTTGCTTGTGAGAACTCTTCTCCTATGATGAAACCCTTGCCTCGTACGGTTGCTACTCGAACAAGAAAGGGATATCCTATTAATATGTTTTTTAATTGGGTTCCAAGTTACTTGATTGCGTAACATGGAATGCAAGTGTAACATCCTGCATAATTAGGAAATTACATAACTTGCAATTTGGGGTGTGAAACATGATTGAAATTTTGAATTAAACTTATGTTTAGAGTGGAACTAATTTAATTAGGAAAATTATTCTAATGGAAATTTTAAGTGAATGCTTAGGGGTTTTAAGAAATCAAAACACTAGTTAAGAAGGGATAGTGTTGAGTTTAATTACAAATTATTTAGAAACCCTAAGTACTACCTAGTGGGAACATGGAATAACAAGTACTAGAAAAATATTCAAAGTACAATTAGGAAGGTGGACTCTTGTCATGAGATTGAACTATAGGCAAGTGTAGGATAGGACTATTTTTAGATACTCTTAATGAAAACTCTAGCTACAAATAAGTAACTACATGAGACTATATAGCTTAGGTGAAGTGTTGGGGTTCCAAACTTCCCATGGGCCTCGGCCTAAATCCTTTGTAATAGGAGTTTAAGTCAGCCCTATAACTCCTTACTCATGGTCCTTAGCTTATCCCTTAACACAATCTGCACACTTACTCTTGATTTATCAAAAATAGACACATGTCCAACCTTATCTCTCCTTATCCCTTTTGTGCGCACACTACAAGGAAAAAGAAATCTGAATTGCATGACTTTAGTAAGCCACCTATATCCTAAGAGTTATCTTGAACCTTCCATCCCATCTTCGGCCAAACACCTTGTGACCAACACCTCACCTTTTGAAATCACAAAACTGAATGCCCCACTCCATGCGCATGGGAAACCATCACCCAAGACTGAATACTGCTCATTTTGACTCAAAATGTAACACAACCATTCTGCACCATCCACCAGCCGTACATCATCAAGGGAAGGAACCAAAGTTGGAAGTTCTTTCTCTCATTTTCCCCTCATTCATGCGCTAGGCTGAACACCAGCAGCAACATTTGCAAGCCCTTTCTTCCCATTCATTCTTCCCAAGTCGCGGATCTGTAGAGAGGAGACGTGAAAGTCTAAGCAAAGATTTTCATTCTCTTCCAATGGTACTCTCTGCTGAACCACAAGGTGGAATAGGTCATGAATCCCTTCCATTTCTCTATTCCTCTACACCATTCGGTTTTGAGAGCTCTTTCTTCCCTGAATGCAGATTACTCCTTTGGTTTTTATGGAAATCCCCTGCAAGCAGATTGTGATCTATGCTCAACCATTCAGCTCCCTTTTCTTATACGTACAGCCACCGTCAAGTAGGAGAAGGTGAGATATTCGCTGTTGTCTTCTTGCTCCTTCCCTTCTTAGACCAGTTCTGATTGAGTTTTCCTCACTGCATGCTTGTGATCCAGCCTTAATTGGGTCCTTCCCCTTATGGCATGCAGCCGAACCTGACCTTGTGGACCATTGAAGGAGGGAGGTTGCTATTCATTAGCTAATTGAGAAATTAGGTGCGCATACATGGAGGTAAAAAAAAACTGAGCTCCAAGCATTCTCTCCTTTCCTAAGTTCAGCCACTGCAGTAGTTTAGAAGGCCATGTGTTGTCCTTATCTTTCCTTGTCTATCCAGCTGTAAAGTCATTAGCTTTTAATGCATGTAAATCAAAGAATCAATTTTGGAGTACGGAAAAATTACTCTCTTGAATTTGTTGGACTGCACCATGAACTAGAAAAATTAATTTTAGCTTTGCAAGAGTTAGCTTAAGAGGATAGCATGCTAAAGATTCGATAATCATGCCTAAGTTACATAAGATGTGCTAAGTTAAAGAAAAGTAGGATTCCTTGGAGTAATTGTTTTATAACCAAATATGTACGTGATGGCACCAATAATTCTTTAGGAAGTATGACAATCGGATTTCACTATATGTGTGAGTTGAAGAATGATTTAATCAAGAAAAACAACAGAAGCAACGTTTATAAAGTGTTGGATATCCAGGGAATAACTTCCCCTTCAATTCATTTAAGAACTCAGTAGCACAAGGATAACAAACTAAGATCCCTTCCCAACCAACATCTGGTCATCCTATTACAATAATACTAAGAACAGAAATAACAACCTAATAACAAATTCATAACCTCATCCTTATTCCTTCCACACTGAACCAGAAGCTCAGGTGCTGCCCTCACTCTCCATTCAATGCCTTCTCTCCTCTAACGGTTTCCTTTTTATCCTTTCCTCACCATTGCCCCTTCTCCCATGTGACCCTCTCCATTCACAGCATGCCACGTGGCTCTCTTTATAACTGCTTGCTCTTGCTTGGTATTTGCATATCCTGCCTCCTTGCTCCCCTTCACACTTGGGCCGTGTTCCATCTCCTCCATCCCATTGCTTCTTCCTCTTTTTGGGCTTTGATGATTAGATTGGGCCCCCACTATGTCTTCTTTCTTTTGGGCTTTAGTCCTTCTACGTTTGTAAAACTTGTTAAAGGGCTATAGGGGTCCATCAATACTCCCTCCTGGAAGAATCACCTTGTCCTCAAGGTGAAATGAGGGAAATTGCTGTCTAAACACCTCCAAGTCCTCCCAGGTGCATTCATAGTCAGGGAGAGTCGCCCATTTGACCAACAACTCTATCTTCCCATTCAACAATCTTCGTGAATCCATGACAGTCATGGGCTGAACATTCAATTCCAAAGTAGCATCCAAACCTTTGGGTAAGGGCAGAATGGGGATATCCGGTTGAGCAGCCAACTTAAGCTGTGAAACATGAAAGACGGGATGGATCTTTGAATATAAAGGCAGCTCTAGTCGGTAAGCCACAGCCCCAACCCGTTCTACTACCTTAAAGGGTCCATAGAAACGTGGGCTTAATTTTTGGTTGATCCTTTTAGCTAAAGAACGCATCTTATATGGTTGAATTTTCAAAAAAACACTGTCCCCCACTGCCAACTCCAGCTCCCGCCGTTTCTTGTCCGCTTGAAACTTCATACGTTGCTGTGCACGATGCAAGTGTTGCCGAAGATCCTCCACCACCGCATCCCTAGCCATTAACCATTGATCCACTGCATCCACTTGAGTTCCCCCACTGTCAAAACGGATTAGAGAAGGTGGTTCTTGGCCGTAGACAGCTTTGAAAGGTGTCATTCCCGTTGATCGATTATAAGATGTGTTGAACCAGAATTCCGCCCAAGGAACCCATTTGGCCCAGCCATGAGGATGGCCATTAATAAAACACCTCAAATACGTCTCCACAGTCCTATTCACCACCTCGGATTGACCATCGGTTTGTGGATGATACGAAGAACTAAAACGAAGCTTAGTACCAGACATTTTGAATAATTCCCTCCAAAACATGCTCATAAACACACGATCTCTATCCGATACAATAGATTTTGGGAAACCATGTAAACGGACAATCTCTTTGACAAACACTGCTGCCACATCAATGGCCTGATAAGGATGGTGTAAAGTAATGAAGTGCGCATACTTAGTAAGCCTATCAACCACAACCAGTATGGTATCAACTCCTTGTGACTTGGGTAAGCCTCCAATAAAATCCATAGAGACATCTTCCCATGCCCTCTCGGGCAATGGCAGGGGTTGCAATAACCCTGCTGGTAACAGCCCTTCATACTTTTGTTGTTGACAAATGCCACAGTTTCGGACAAAGTCAGCCACCTGTTTACGCATCCCTTTCCAATAAAACACTGCTGCCATGCGTTTGAAGGTGCGTAATTCCCCTGAATGTCCCCCCAAAGGAGAGGAATGAAATTCCGACAAAATGGCAGGAATATGGGCCGAATTTTTGGGTATAACCAGTCTATTTTTGAACCACAAACAGCCCTTAATGATGTGGTATCCTGGATGAGAATGAGAATCCAACAATAAATCGGTCATAATCTTTTTTGTGGAGACATCATATAAAACTTCTTCAGCTATATCCTGCAGATCAGGACTAGTGACCAAGGTCAACTCTTTGCACTCCATGACTCTAGATAAAGCATCGGCAGCTTTATTTTCCACCCCGGGTTTGAATTGTATTTCAAAATCGAAACCCAGGAGCTTAGCTATCCACTTTTGTTGGCCCTCCGCTATCAATCTTTGCTCGGTTAAGTATTTAAGGCTGCGTTGATCAGTTCTAATAATGAAGTGGCTTCCCAACAAATAATGACGCCACTTGTGAACGGCAAACACTATAGCCTTCAACTCTCTCTCATACACCGAGAGCTGCTTTGCTTGATCGGAAAAAGCTTGACTCAAAAATGATATCGGCCGCCCGTGTTGCATAAGGACAGCTCCCATGCCAATACCCGAAGCATCCGTTTCGACCACAAACGTCTCCTCAAAATTGGGTAAAGCCAATGTGGGAAGCTTCACCATTTCGGCTTTCAACAATTCAAAAGCCTGTTGTGCCTCCTTACTCCACACAAAACAATCCTTTCGCAAGAGATTAGTGAGGGGTCTTGCTATGTGACCGTACTTCCTCACAAACCGCCGATAATATCCCGTAAGGCCCAAAAATCCCCTTAATTCCTTTAAATTCTTAGGCACCGGCCACTGCTGGACAACTTCTAATTTGTGCGGGTCTGTTTTAACACCATCTTTGGATACCACATGACCCAAATACTCCAACTCATCTTTGGCGAAACTGCATTTTTTAAAATTCGCAAAAAGCTGCTGCTGCTGTAAGATATCTAACACCACTCGAAGATGATATTCATGCTGCGTTGCATCGTGGCTGTATATCAAAATATCATCAAAAAACACCAAGATGAATTTACGCAAGTGGGGCTTGAAAATGGTATTCATCAATGATTGAAACGTTGAGGGAGCATTTTTTAGCCCGAATGGCATGACAAGATACTCATAGTGTCCTTCATGCGTGCGGAAAGCCGTCTTTTCTATGTCATCCACCTTCATCAGTATTTGATTATACCCTGATTTTAAATCTAACTTCGAAAAAATTCCAGCCCCATTCAACTCATCCAAAAGCTCATCAATTACCGGAATAGGGAATTTGTCAGTGACCATCACCTTATTTAAAGCACGGTAGTCGACACAAAACCGCCAACTTCCATCCTTCTTCTTGACCATTATCAAGGGACAAGAATAGGGGCTGCTACTAGGCCGTATCATTCCCGCGGTCAACATCTCCTTGATGAACTTTTCAATTTCTTCTTTTTGGTAGTGTGGGTAACGGTATGGTCGCACATTAGGAATCTCTGCCCCCTCCTTCAAGACTATTTGATGATCGCAGCCCCTACTGGGAGGTAGGGTTGAGGGCAACTGAAACACCTTGTGATATTCCTGGAGAATGGTTGCAATCGGAGATGAAACCCCCTCTAGGGAGTCAGAGCTCAACGAAATCGCCCCCAGCTCCACATAAAACTGCTCATCGTTCTTTTTCAAAGAACGATTTACTCCTTTACCCGAAACCTGCTTACATGACAAGGTAGGATCTCCCCTCAACTTGACCGTATTCCCCTTCCAAGGAATTTCCAACAATAATTCCCTGAAGTTTGCTCGGATATCACCCAATTCTTCCAGCCACGTGAAACCCAGCACCAGATCCACACCACTTAAGTTGAAAACAAAGAAGTCTTGAGTTACAGACAAACCTGGTAAATCCAAGCGTAAGCCCTTGCAAACTCCCTGACTCTTCGCTCTATGTCCATCACCTACCACCACCTTGGAGCTCCGGGTCTCGTCGACGGAAAGCTTCAGAAGGTCAACCAGCTTCTCCGCGATGAAGTTGTGCGTTGCCCCCGTGTCGATTAGCACCACCACTTGATGATTTCCCAGCTGACCCCTCAATTTTAGGGATCGATTAGATGTCCACCCCACCACACTGTGCATACTCAACTGGACCGTCTCTTCATTCCCTTCCTCCACGATCTCTGGTGTCTCCTCCTCGAAGTTGGGTTCCTTTTCTCCTTCACCCAATATCAGCAACCTCATTTGCGCATATTGACAAACATGACCCGGACCAAACGGTGCGTCACACTTGAAGCAAGTGTTGCGTCTCCGTCGATCAGCCATCTCCTCCTGACTTAACCGCCTGTAGTTCGAGCGTTGGGACCCCACACCGCTGCCGGCAGTCGAGCCGCTCCCCATCGTTGTGGCCGCGTGACCATTTTGGGGATTAGGGTTAACACTGGCTTCTGAAGTGTGTCCCCCCTGCATATTGCCATGGATCTGGGTCGAGACATTTTGGGCTGAAGTGTTATTTGGGAATGGCCCATTTCTATTGGGCCCACCTTTTCCAGTCAAAGCGGACCGGCCCAAAAATCCTCCCCCAAGCCCATTGCCACCTCTCCATCCCACCGACGTCACCCTTCCTAACTCTCTCTCTCTTTCTTCCACCTTCTGAGCCAGCATCATCGTTTGATTCAAGTCCAAGGGAGAGTGCAGTCTCACCTCCGCCCTGATCTCCTTCCTCAAACCGGTCAAGAAAGCCGCCTGCATCATATCATCCCGAGCGTTCCTCAGTGGTGCCGATAATATCTCGAATTTTTCCCTGTAATCCGCCACGCTTCCTTCCTGTGTCAACCCCATCAAAGCCTCGTACGGGTTCCCAGTTGACGAAACGTGAAATCTCTGCAAAATGGCATTTCGAAGGCCATCCCAGTTCACCGCGGGATTTCTTGGCTCCCACCATTGGAACCAGCTCAACGCGCGTCCCTCCAAACATATGGACCCTGTTTCCACTTGCTCCTCAGGAGGAATATGGTTTATACGAAAATACCTCTCCGCACGAAATATCCACCCATACGGATCATCTCCGTTAAAATATGGCACCTCAACTCGTTTCATTCTTTCTTCCCCCCTCAATGCACGATGAAGTTCAGCATTCATTTCCTCATTGTTGCCTCCTCCTCCCTCGTTGGCTCCCCCTTGATTCCCAGCCGTAGCCATCTCCTGAATGGTTCGCATCATAATCGCCAGGTTAGCTTCAATTCGATGGATGCCCTCCTCCGTTCCAGCTACTCGTGCCTCCAACGTTTCCAGTCGATGATCCATATTTCTGGTCACCACCATACACAATTTGCCCAGGTAAAGAGCTTTGATACCAAATTGATGGCACCAATAATTCTTTAGGAAGTATGACAATCGGATTTCACTATATGTGTGAGTTGAAGAATGATTTAATCAAGAAAAACAACAGAAACAACGTTTATTAAGTGTTGGATATCCAGGGAATAACTTCCCCTTCAATTCATTTAAGAACTCAGTAGCACAAGGATAACAAACTAAGATCCCTTCCCAACCAACATCTGGTCATCCTATTACAATAATACTAAGAACAGAAATAACAACCTAATAACAAATTCATAACCTCATCCTTATTCCTTCCACACTGAACCAGAAGCTCAGGTGCTGCCCTCACTCTCCATTCAATGCCTTCTCTCCTCTAACGGTTTCCTTTTTATCCTTTCCTCACCATTGCCCCTTCTCCCATGTGACCCTCTCCATTCACAGCATGCCACGTGGCTCTCTTTATAACTGCTTGCTCTTGCTTGGTATTTGCATATCCTGCCTCCTTGCTCCCCTTCACACTTGGGCCGTGTTCCATCTCCTCCATCCCATTGCTTCTTCCTCTTTTTGGGCTTTGATGATTAGATTGGGCCCCCACTATGTCTTCTTTCTTTTGGGCTTTAGTCCTTCTATGTTTGTAAAACTTGTTAAAGGGCTGTAGGGGTCCATCAGTACGCTTGAGGGACCTTGAGGTGTTGTTAATTGCAAGTAATTGTTAGAATAAATTATAAGGCAGAAAACTATTAAAAGTGAAGCATGATGACCTGGTTAGAAGACTAGGATTTGAGAGATGATAAATCTAATTTTTTAGCTCCTCTTTTCTTCCTTGTTTCGGTCACCAATTGCATAAAAGGGAAATATATGAATTGTTGTAATTTCTACCCATGCATCTGTTTTGGGGCGCTGTCTTTATGTTAAGGAGCTGTATATTTTTGTCATTCACTTCTCATGTTGTATAGCCGATTAAACCATGAACCTAGATGTTGACCTGTCTTAAGAATTGATGCTTGGGTTTGGAAAATGGCCCATCAATGGTTAGATTATTCCCTTAGACTAAAATTATATACATAGCCCTGCATATGTTAAAATTATGTAGACAGCATTCGTAAGCCTCACTAATGTCTCCTAAAATCATGTAGGACAGAAAATTTATAGTGTAAGAAGCATGATAACCTAATTAAAATACTAGAGATTGGAAGACAGGGACATGGCATATGAATAATAGGATTATAAGAATAAAAATTCCTAATGTATTATAATGATGAAAACCAATTTTATGTGACTTGAGAAAGCTTGAACTCCTTCGCAGCTAACAAGTTAGTAGGTGTTATGTGAAGTCAGAAAATTATTAGGAAAGGAACCCACTAAACCGAATTTGTATGGACGGGAAGCCTTGAGTTCTTTTGCTGTTAACGAGTTATTAAATGAATATGCAATCAGAATTTGATTTAGTAAAATAGGCATGATAACCTGAATAAGTACAGGGACTAGGAGGCAGGGCATGTTTGTTTGTGAATTGTTGAATCGTATGAGAAAAATTCTAATTTAATTGCACTCTTGCTTAGGTGCGAATAACCCTTAAGTGTGCACTGATTGTTGCTGTTGTTTAATAAATAATTGTGGCACACGAGGTATGTGTTTGGTGGTGAGACCTACTGTGACTATTAGCTAGAGTATGAAATTTTGAACTGATGCTCACATGTGCCTTATGATTCGTATTTTGTTATATGTTATATGAAATCTGCCTATGGAAGTATTTGTTATTGGGCAGCTTGGTATTAAATATACAAGAGATATATGCTACTATGATTATGATCTAGTCATGCATATGCACATCATGCTTCACCTGTGTCTGTTTGTGTGTGTGTCAAGCATGTCATAGCATACGACATTATGCATTCATCTTGGAGGCTGAAGTATATAATATAAATAAGCATACGTTTGAGCACGCATCATATAGGCATCCCCCTGGTACCAGGGTCTTGGGACACTTGGCTTCAGTCCGCATAGGTCGCAGTTGGAACCCTCTTGAGGAGCCACTATAGGACCTCCACTGTGCTTGTTAGTACGTGCACTGCAGTGCTATGAACGTACCCTTTGGCGTTATATATGCATCTTGATTAGTATTTTGGCGTTACAAACGCAATATGATTAACACTTTGGCGTTATATACACACTATGATTACATGTTAGCATCTGTCCGGAAGAATTATATGTTGATGCGACTATTTTGGAATTTTGTGCCTAGTCTAATATTGTTGCGGTACTGATTTTATTGCCACACTACTGTGATTTTTCTCACCCCTTTGGGGCTGCAATTTTTATAAATTGCAGGAGGACCTAGAAGCATTTGAGGAAGTGTTTGATGACATGATTACATGACAATTCTGTTAAGTTATGCTGTGGACAACCTTGTTGTTTGCTCGCTGTCTTTGTTGAGTGTAGTCTGAATATTTGACCTTGATGTAGTTTCTTAAAGAATTGCATGCCATGATGTATGTTCTATTTTGAAAAGAAGTGTAGCATAATGTTAATAATTCTGGTAATTAGTTTGTGAAAATAATTGTTGTTGTACTTAAATTCGGATTTTTGAAATTTTTTTGCGAGCACTTTGCGAGTTGCCGTTCTGGGGCTACAGACCTCTGAATGAGGTATAATTTATATGTATGTAAAGCCTCAGTTGTGTACTTTCAGATTTTATAAACTTTACAATGAAATTTTGGAATCCCGATTTATTATGGTTTTTGCAAGTCAGGAGGTTTTTGGAAAAATACAAAGAATTTTCGAGTACTTTGCGAGTTCTGTTTCGGGAGGCTATTCACCTTCGATTCGCTTATAATTTATATATGTAAGCATAGCCCCGGATGTCTAGTTTTCTTGCGTCAAAGAATATTTTTTTAAGCTGTTGATTTCGAATTTACATTATTTTTTAAAGACAGACTATTTTCAGGAAAAATCAGAGTTGCGCAGTGAAAACCTTTTTAAAAAGTTATTTACTGTTTTTATTTTTTCAAAGTCAGTTTCTAGGCAAGCTTTTCTAATTGGTAATATGAAAAAGTTTTTACTGAATAAGAATTTTACTCGTTAACTTTTTGACTCTAATCCGCTTAGCAGACAACTCCCTTGGACACGTACAGGGGAGGGTGTCACACTAAATGCAAGTGAGAGAAGGAAGAGGAAAAAGCTTGTGGTTGCCATGTTGCTTGTTGCGACTTGTGTGGCTTAGCCTCTTAGGGTTCATAAAAAAATTAACCTTAATGAGTCATAGTCGAAACATGGCTCGGATATGAATGAAATTTCAGACATTTAAACACATAATATGATCTCTATCTTATCTTTATCCTATTAACTTGAAATTCAAATTAAGATAAGGATCTAATCCTTATTTAATTCAAACTTCAAATTTGAACTTTAGAACCACTTGATCCAAGAAAGTCAATGAAGTAGTCCCCTTCCAAGGCCCGATTCATATGACAAGCAAGTGCCTCCTAGGCCTAGCTAGTTTGCACCCCATTGGGCTCAAGCCCATATGTTCATTTCACATGGCCCACTTAGTACTTGCATGATCTCATCTCATAGGATCTATATTATACTCATATAGGCCCATCACTGTATGCTGGTCCAAGCCATCTCTAAGTGATATTGGTATGTGACCCATTCGGGCCAAATAGCCAATGACATAAATAAGCTTGAACTTAATAAACCACTTTAGTAGGCCCAACACATTTAATAATGACACATAGTGCTAGCAATACCTTTCCCACAGGGTTAATGTGGCAATCCATCCCTTCATCTTGTTATCCACCTTCCGGTAAAAGCAAGGAAATGTATCAATTCTCGAGTGACCGAAAGTTAGTTTTCCCAGGACTATGAGTCTTTTTTCACAAACTCTAAAGGCGGATCCATTAACTCCTTCATGATCCTTTTATTGTGCATGGATTCCTGAGTCTTATAGGACTTATCTGAGTCCCACCGGTCCCTTGTGGATAACTTATCTCTTACAGAGATGATGAATCCTATCAACTTGTCCATCTATAGTCATGCCCTTGGGTCATAACCAAGAGTATACTTTGCTTCTTATGTTTCAAACGGATAGGGTTATACAGTCAAAATATGACCCTCAAGCATAGTAATCGATGGCAACCTCAAGTCTAAGAATGATCTGCACTACCATATGATGAGAGACTGTATCCAACGATACATGCTATAAGGATTCCTTGTGGAGTCTCTCGAAGGGTCAGTTCAGTGTGATTTGTTCAACTAACAAATCCACCAAAAGCAGCAGCTAAGGCATTTCCATGCCCGCATCCATAAGTTTGTACCTTACATCACATGTAAGTAGCTGGATATCATACTAGTGTGATCGAGTCGACCAATGTCTTTTCTTTGTGACAATAAATGGAGACAAAATAACAGATAAAGTAAATGCTCTAAATTATTATTCATCAAATAATGCCAAGTACATTGTGTCATTTGACTATCAGAATAAATATAGGTAGACCATTCGGATCATGTTGTTGAGGGGCACAAAACAACCATACATTCAAGTACGGGAGAGTCATCGTTCAAGCTAATTTATGGTTGTGATGCAATGATCTGGTTGAAATTGGTGAACCCACTTGGACAAAGCAACATATCTCAGAAGAGATCAACGATGAAATGTGGGAATAGAGTTGGACCTGCTGCAAGAAATAAGAGAAATGAACAATATCATCAACATAGCATGAAAACAAAGAGTTACAGCGAGCTACAACAAGAAAGTCATTTGTAAGAGCTTTGAAGTAGGAGACTTGCTTCTGTAAAGAGATAATACAAGACACAAAAACGCATCACAAACAAGGAAAGCTAGCACCCAACTAGGAAAGGACTTTTTCTTATCATTGGAAAAACTGGTCATGGAGCATACTAATAAGGATCAACTCAGCTACAGAATATTAGTAATTACTCAAGGGAATAAATATGAAATGCCTCGTTCATATATTGCTTAAATCCATTACAGTATACAATCAATTACAGTATTCAACCAACCGGAAAGAAACACAACTTCAAATGAAAAACAACAAGCAAAATAGAAAGATAGTTGTGGAACACAATGAGAGGCTCCACTCTCTCCCAATCCCAAAAAGGGCCCAAGATTCTACTAATTTCCAGATGTCCCTAACGTTTCCTACGTTCCCCTTCTTAAACCATTACGTAACTAACTCAGCACCTCCACCTTTGCATTCTGTTAGGGGGTAGTGTTGTCCATGTTGCTGAGTGCACTGTCAGCATCCCCACTTGGACCAACAACCATATTTGGGCTGTCAACATTCCCAATTGGGCCAGCAACCATACTTGGGTCCGTTGCTGCAAGATGTGGCCCAGCCGCTCCACTTGGATCTGTTGCTGCAAGAGAAGCCCAATTCTTCCTGTGTTTGTCCCTCCTGTAGACATGTTGCAATGGAGGGGCTGTATCAATATTCCCCCCCCCCCCCCCCAATTTAAGCACATTGTCCTCAAGGTGGAAACTGGGGAATTTTTTTGCTATAACAACAGCCACTTCCCAAGAATTTTCAAAGTTAGGGAGATCATGCCATTTAATAAGAACCTCCAGTGTTCCCATTGATGAAACTCGCCATTGTAAAACATCCTCTGGACACACTTGCAACTCCCAACCTTCGGAAAGAGCATGTGGCAGTTGTTGCACATTAAGCACGAAAGTTGAAGCAGGCTTCAACAAAGAGACATGAAACACGGGAGCCACAAGAGCCAAAGTGGGGCAGGTAATTGCAACCTATAAGCAACCTCCCCCACTTTCTTTATGATCGGATAAGGGCCATAATACCTCATACTGAGCTTTTCATTGACTCTTTTAGCAATGATTTTCAACCTATAAGGTTGGAGCTTGAGATACACCATGTCCCCAACCGAAAAAGACACATCTCTGCGTTTCTGATTCGCATGCTTAACCATCCGATTCTGGGCTTGAATCAGATTTTGGTGCAATTCTTGCAGGATTTGATCTCTTTCCAAAAGAGCTTGTGAGAAGATAGCTTCAATGGCAGAAACAGAGTTTTGGCCATGAAGCAAGGTTGGGGGATTTATACCATACAAGGCCTTGAAAGGAGTCATGCCCGTGGAATCCTTGTAACTGGTGTTGTACCAATATTCAACCCAATGAACCCATTTAGGCCACTGCTTGGGTTTTGGGCCACAAAAACAGCGAAGATAAACCTCCAAACACCTATTCACCACCTCCGTTTGCCCATTTGTTTGTGGGTGATAAGCTGTACTGTAGTGAAGCTTTGTACCTGCACTCTTAAACAACTCCGTACAAAAAGAACTCATGAACACACGGTCTCTATCCGACACAATGGTCAAGGGAAAACCATGCAGTCTCACCACCTCCTTGATGAACAATTCAGCCACCCCTTTGGCTGTATAAGGATGAGAGATGGGAAGGAAGTGTGCATATTTGGACAACCGGTCCACCACTACAAAAATGGTATCCACCCCCCACGCTTTGGGTAGGCCCCCAATGAAATCCATAGATATGTCAGCCCACACCACGACAGGAATGGGCAGGGGTTGCAATAGGCCAGCTGGTGTCAAGTTTTGAATTTTACATTGTTGACAAACCGAGGAAACATCTACATAATCTCGAATGCATTTTTTCATACCTTCCCAATAGACGATATCAGCTAATCTTTTGTAAGTACGAAAATAACTGGAATGCCCCCTATGCACGAATCATGAAATTCACTCAACAAAGGAGAAATCAGACTGGAATTTTTGGGTATCACTAACCTATCCTTGAAGTATAATCGGCCTCCTCTCAGCTGGAAACCTTCATGGGCATCAGAGTTTGTAATTAACTCCTGGACAATACCCCTCAATTTGTCATCCTGCTGCACTTCTTGTTCTAGTCGCTCCAAATCGGGCAGTAGTAACCTGGACAGGCTGTGGAATTGCTCTTGCCGTGATAGAGCATCGGCCACCATATTCTCCTTGCCTGGTTGGTATTGGATGTCAAAATTAAAACCAATGATTTTTGATAACCACCGTTGTTGCTCCTCTCCCAAAGCTTTTTGTTGCAGCAAATGTTTAAGACTTTTCTGGTATGTTTTTACCACAAAATGTCTTCCCATTATATAATGCTTCCATTTTTGAATGGCGAACACAATAGCCATTAACTCCTTCTCGTACACTGACTTGCCTTAAGCCCGTAAAGAAAAACCATGACTTATATAGGCTAAAGGCCGATAATCTTGCATGAGGATAGCACCAATTCCCTTCCCTGAAGCATCCGTCACGACAGTAAAATCTTTGTTGAAATCTGGTAAAGCCAAAACAGGGACCGAAACCATGTAATCCTTAAGCTTTTTAAAGGCCACTTCTGCTTCCTCATTCCACTTAAAAGCGTCCTTTTTCAACAAATTGGTTAGGGACTTAGCTATCTTCCTGTAGTCTTTAACGAAGCGTCGATAGTATCCCGTCAAACCTAAGAACCCCCTGAGTCCTTTAATCATCTTCGGGGAAGGCCACTCCACCATAGCCTTGATCTTGGTAAGATCAGCACTGATTCCTTTCTCAGAGATTATATGCCCTAAATATTCTACATGAGCAGCCCCAAAACTGCATTTTTTTTCGATTTACCACCAATTGATTCTGTCTGTGCACTTCAAAAACTCTACGCAACTGACCTTCATGCTCCTCCCTACACTTGTTGTAGATGAGAATGTCATCCAGAAGAGCCAGTACAGACTTCCTTAAAAATGGCCGTAATATGTTCATCAAAGCCTGGAAAGTTGATGGGGCGTTGGTTAACCCAAAAGGCATTACGAGATATTCGTAATGACCTTCATGCGTACGAAACACGGTCTTGGGTATATCTTCTGGTCGCACCAGTATCTAGTGGTAACTAGATTTCAAATCCAACTTGAAAAAAATTTTAGAACCACCCAATTCATCCAGTAGCTCCTCCACAATTGGTATTCGAAATTTATCAGGCACAGTAAGCTTATTGGCTGCCCTATAATCTACACATACCCGCCAGCTACCATCTTTCTTCTTCACCAAAATCACCGGACTAGAGTAGGGACTAGTATTATGCCTTATCCACCCATCCATTAATTCAGCAATTAAATTTTCAATCTCTGTTTTTTGGTGATGAGGGTTGTAACACCCCGTTACCGGACCGCCGTTATCAACAAATATGATATTAAGCGCAGTTACAATCACAGCGGTTATTTGAATTTACAAGAAAACTTTTTTCCTTTTTAATCTTGTTTCTGCCTTTAAAATAACTGTGATCATAACTCAAAACTTATTGCAGAATTTTGAAATACACAGCTTAATACAATGCAACTTACATTTAAAGATGACAAGTGGCTCCCATAAACCAACAAGGCTGAAAACTTATTTTGTTCAAGTTCAATACTAGTGTATTCACTATTTTCTTATTATCCAATTACATTAAAACTTCTCTTTTGACTCTCATCTCTTACTATGTTATAGCTCTCTTCGTTAGCTACGTGTGATTTCAAACCGCGCTCAATTTGGAGCTCTGTAGCTCAAGTTATTCCAATTTTACTAACTCATTTTTTTTTTCGCACGGCATGGCGCTTAAGCGCGCTCCAGGCAGAGGAAAATGGGGTTTTTAGGCCACCAAGGGCGCTTAAGCGCGCTCCACCTGTAAGGGCGCAAATTGGGCATCGGAGCTCCTGGCATGAGATTGATGCAGTGATCACTGGAACAGGCAGGAGGTAAGGTATGAGCTTCTTGGAATAAATAATCAAATCCAACAACAATGAACGCAACCCTTCCCAATCCTGAACAATCACCAACTCTGTACGAGGCCTAGAACTCGAGAAATAACCTTGTCCCTGTTCCTGGAGATCCTTCATAATAGACTTGCATGAAGCTTCTGACCGAGAAAGAGCTGGGTCCCCCTTTATTAGCACCTCCTTGCTGTCCTGGACAAAGCGCAAGGTCAGTTCCTTGAAATTGGCCTTAATTTCCCCTAGTTGAGTAAGCCATGCCAACCCCAATACTATATCAGCCCCCCTAATTCGAACAAATACAAATCCTGTTCGAACTGAGCTCCCTGCAATTTAATTTTAACCCCTTTGCACACTCCTTGGCAAAGGACCTTGTGACCATCTCCCATCGTCACGTGGTAAGCCGAGGTGTCAGTGACCATCAGCCCTAACTTCTCCACGATCTCAGCCTTTACAAAATTTATAGAAGCACTACAATTTATCATTACATCCACCTTCTGGCCAGCAACTTCCCCCTAAGTCTTTAAGTTTTGGTTTGAAGTGAGCCCTAGCAAGCTATTCAGAGAAATTTTCCACCCCTCTCCGGTTTCTTGTCCTTCCACCTTGTCATTCAACGGAACAAGAGGTGGAGTTGCCGGACTTGACAACGGTGTGTGTGGGATTCCAACGTTCGTTGCACTTGAAACAAAACCCACGGTCATGCCTTTCACGCAACTCAGCCTGAGACAACTGGTGGCCCTGACCGAAAAATCCCTCCTGAGTTTGGTTCCCCACCGCCGAAGCTGAGGTTTTCGCCATAGTCCCGTCCTTGGTGTTTTCGTGTGACCCCATTTTCGCGTTGGAAGTACCCGGGTTAGGGTTACTACTGGACGTAGTTGAGTTGCGGGTTGGGCCATTAGAAGCTGAATGGCCCATTTGATTATTTCCCCAAACCCTATTTTCATTTGGGCCAGAAACCGTTCGCGAGCCCACGATTCGGTTGGTCCCTTGGTTCCAGCCTCTCGTCATCGTTCCCCAACTTTCGTCCCTCCAAGTTGAGTTCTTCTTCTCAATTTTAAGGGAGAACTTCATCGTCTCCGTAAGGCTCAACTGGGGGTACATCAGAAGTTCCTCTCTGATGCTGGTGCGCACCACATTCAACCACGCCCCCTTCAATAAGTCTTCGTCCTCAAAAAGGAGAGCCCCCGCCATCTTCTCGAAATCAGCCCGAAACTCCACCACGCTACCGGTCTGCTTCATCATGTAAAGAGCTCCAAACAGATTATTCAAAGCTTCTGGTTGGAATCGACTGAGAATTTCTCGTCGGAATACGCCCCACGTAGCGTATGGATGGCTCACTTCCCACCACTGACACCAATGGAGGGCCTCTCCTTCCAGGCACACCATTACCGCGGCCAACTTCTCACACTCCGTAACGTTGTTCACAACAAAATACCTTTCAACTTTACACAACCAACCCGGAGCGTCGCCACCAGTAAAAACAGGAATCTCTAAACGTCGTGTCAAAGGCACGGTCAGAATGCCCCTCCGCGGAATTCGTTCTCCTCTATGTTCCGCTTCATCATCTTCCATTTCGTTCTCACCCTCTCCGGAATGATTTAGCCTTCTTCTAGTCAACTCATCCAACCAGCGGATAATCTTCATCATTCCTCTATCATTATTGCTCAACCTTTGGAGGATCTCCTCTTGGCGCGCTTCACCCGCATCAAGTCTGATGCACACCTCCTCCTGACGAGCACAATCCCTGCGCAGCCCTTCTTCTATCGTTTCCATTCGGTGTTCCATTTGTCTAGTACAAACCATTCCACAGAGCTCCTAGATCGGAGCTCTGATACCAATTAATAAGGATCAACTCAGCTACAGAATATTAGTAATTACTCAATGGAATAAATCTGAAATACCTCGTTCATATGTTGCTTAAATCCATTACAGCATACAATCAATTACAGTATTCAACCAACTGGAAAGAAAACAGCTTCAAATGAAAAACAGCAAGCAAAATAGAAAGATAGTTGTGGAACACATATGAGAGGTTCCACTCTCTTCCAATTCCAAAAAGGGCCCAAGGTTCTACTAATTTCCAGATGTCCCTAATGTTTCCTGCGTTCCCCTTCTTAAACCATTGCGTAACTAACTCAGCACCTCCACCTTTGCATTCTGTTAGGGGGTAGTGTTGTCCATGCTGCTGAGTGCACTATCAGCATCCCCACTTGGACCAACAACCATATTTGGGCTGTCAGCATTCCGAATTGGGCCAGCAACCATACTTGGGTCTGTTGCTGCAAGATGTGGCCCAGCCGCTCCACTTGGGTCCGTTGCTGCAAGAGAAGCCCAATTCTTCCTGTGTTTGTCCCTCCCGTAGACATGTTGCAATGGAGGGGCTGTATCACATACACACTTCAGCACTTCGATCAATCCCCCATCCCCAGAATGTGGAACGCCATCAAGTTGAAGAAGTACTGTAGTTAGCTTAAGTTGTTTGTCTCGTTGTAATCGTTAAAGCAATGAATGAAGAGGAATATATACTACTCCAGTATGCCTTCAATTCCAACAAATGATGAAAGTCCTATCTCGCCATTCCGGACTAGGAAGACAAAAGTCCTATCTTGTAAATCTAAGACTAGGGAGACAACAGACATATCGCCCCCCATTCCAGGACTACGCAAACAAAAATTCTATCTCGTAAATCCGAGTCTAGGAAGGTAAAAGTCCTATCCCCGAATTATGGGACTAGGCAGACAAAAGTCCCATCTCCCAGATACAAGATTAGGAAGGGCAGAGTTCTACCCCAACATGACAGAACAAACAAACCAGAGGCTCAATTCATATAGATAAAAGCTAAAGAAAACAAGCCAGCAGAAAAGGAAAAAAAATAAAATAGTCGAAATAGAAACAAATATATAAAGTGCACTAATCACAAAAGTAAATTGAGAAGAAAAACGAAAGTGCATTAAAAATAGAAACAAATTGCTTTTAATACATCAATCTAGGTTGGCATTCCAACCCATAGGTAAAAGAAAAATAAGGAAATCGACAGAATTAAATCTAAGGAGCATCACTTGAACCTCCATCACCGCCCCTAGAGTGAACAATCCTATCATCGGCACCGAATGCAATCTCTTCATCACAAGGCCACAAAACTTTGATACCTCCAGGAGAAGATTTGATCCTAAGATATTCACTGTAGAAGTCTTCCCTTCTTCCTCACAAAGTTCCTCCTAAACAGTGATACACATCTCCTCTGAAGGGTACTCAATATCAAAATCCTTAAGCTGATAAGTAAAGCAACCATGAACCTCAACGTTGTCGAATTTCATTCGTTTCTTATTGAACTCTCATTTGGATTGTTATTAGCTTTATTTTCTAAATGACCCATTGTTATTAGCTTTGTTTTCTAGATGACCCGATTGTGGTATTGAACGTTTACCAGCCGTAATGTAGATACGAAAACTGAATAATTCCAAAGCTACAAATTTATAATTTTATAATCACTTGAATGTAAAAGTATACTTTGTGTATATTGAATGAATGTGTCAATTACAATATAAGAGCTCTCTATATATAGAGACTAAGAAAAACTAATGGGTTGAGTTCACACGATGTGGGACTATATACTGAACAACTATACGATGTGGAATTATATACAAAACAACTATTCTAACACTCCCCCTCAAGCTGGAGCATATATATTGTAAGCACCTAGCTTGCCACAAATATATTCAACCCAAGGTCCCCTAAGAGCTTTAGAGAAGACATCCGTGAGTTGATCACTGCAGTTGACAAATACCGTCTTGATTTCTCCTGACTGAATTTTTTCTCGAATGAAGTGACAATCGATCTCTATATGTTTGGTTCTCTCATGAAATACAGGATTAGAGGATATATGGAGTGCAGCTTGATTGTCACAGATGAGAGTCATGGGTTGTTTCTATTCACAAAGATGGAGCTCCTGAATCAACTGCTTCAACCAGATTAGCTCACAAGTAGCAACTCACATTGCACGATATTCGGCCTCTGCACTAGATCGGGCAACAACAGTTTGTTTCTTACTTTTCCAAGAAATCAGGTTTCCTCCAAAGAAAACACAATAGCCTGAAGTAGAGCGCCTATCCGAAGGAGATCCTGCCCAATCGGCATCTGAATAACCACAAATTTCTGTATTTCCCTGATCTGAATATAATAAACCTTTCCCTGGTGCTCCTTTGATGTAATGAACGATCCTAACACTAGCATCCCAATGAGAATCACACGAAAAATCAAGAAACTGACTAGCGACACTAACAGCAAAAGAAATGTCCGGTCTAGTTACAGTGAGATAATTGGGCTTCCCAATCAACCTTCGATAACGTCCAGAATCAGATAATGGCTCCCCATGTCCGGGCAATAACTTGACATTGGGATCCATGGGTGTATCAACTGGTTTACATCCCAACATACCGGTTTCTTCTAGGATATCCAAGGCATACTTCCTTTGACAGATAGAAATTCCCTTTCTAGATTGCGCCACCTCAATTCCCAAGAAGTAACGCAGCTTCCCAAGGTCCTTTGTTTGAAATTGACTGAATAAATGTTGTTTTAACTGACGAATTCCATCTTGATCACTTCCGGTGAGAATGATGTCATCAACATAGACTAACAAATAGATGCATTTATCAGGAGATGTGATCCTATAAAATACAACGCCACCTCAATTCCCAAGAAGTAACGCAGCTTCCCAAGGTCCTTTGTTTGAAATTGACTGAATAAATGTTGTTTTGACTGACGAATTCCATCTTGATCACTTCCGGTGAGAATGATGTCATCAACATAGACTAACAAATAGATGCATTTATCAGGAGACGTGATCCTATAAAATACAGAATGGTCAACTTTACTCCGGATTAAGCCAAATGCCTGAATAGTAGAACTGAAGCGACTGAACCATGCCCGAGGAGACTGCTTGAGACCATATAAGGATTTGCGAAGACGACACACCTTCCCAGACTCCCCCTGAGCAACAAAACCAGGTGGTTGCTCCATGTAAACTTCTTCTTGTAAATCACCATGAAGAAAGGCATTTTTGATGTCAAGTTGTAGGAGTGGCCAATGTCGAACAGCAGCAAGGGCAAGAAATAAGCGAACCGATGCCATCTTAGCGACTGGAGAGAATGTGTCGCTATAATCAAGGCCAAAGATTTGAGTAAAACCTTTTGCAACTAAACGGGCATTGAGACGATCAATATGGCCATCAGTCCAAATTGAGTAAAAACCCAGCGACAACCCACTATAGACTTCCCTGGGGGAGCAAAAACAAGGTCCCAAGTGCCATTGGTATGAAGTGCGGTCATCTCATCTAGCATTGCTTGGCGCCACCCTGGATGGGAAAGTGCTTCACCTATGGTTTTAGGAATAGAAACATAAGAAAGACTAGAAACAAAGGTGAAATGAGGAGTAGAAAGACGGTCATAGCTCAAAAAGGTAAAAAGAGGATAAGGATTACGAGTAGTACGTGTACCTTTTCTTTGAGCAATAGGAAGAGCCTCTGGTGAAGGATCCAGAAGGGAAGAATCAACTGCAGGGGGCAATGAGTCAGCAGGGGTAGTGTCGACAGGAGGCACAGTTTTACGACGCTGATAAGTGAGAAGTGGACGGTCCTCAGGTACTGAAGCAATATGTTGCTTATCTGGAATAGAAGTACCTGCAGCTGGCAAAGACAAGTCAAGAAAAGGAACAGGAAGAACATGATCAACCTGTGACAATGGAGGTGGGATAGAATTAAAGGGTTGTTGATCAAGAAAGGTGACATCAGCAGAAACTAAGTAACGCTTGAGATCGGGAGAGTAACAACGATACCCCTTTTGAAGACGAGAATAACCAAGAAAAATGCATTTAAAAGCTTTGGATGTTAACTTGTCTTTACTAGGAGTAAGATCATGAACAAAACAGGTACAACCAAAGACATGTGGGGATAGAGGATAGAGAGGAACATCTGAAAACAATAAGGTATAAGGAATGTCATTATCAAGCACAGATGAAGGCATGCGATTGATGAGAAAACAGGAAGCAAGTACTGCATCGGCCCAGAAGTGAAGAGGAACATGCATGTGGATAAGAAGAGTCCTTGCAATCTCAATGAGATTTCTATTCTTTCGTTCAGCTACTCCATTTTGTTGTGGAGTGTGAGGACAAGTAGTCTAGTGTAAAGTACCATTTGTGACTAAGAAATTAGAAAAGTCAACAGAAACATATTCTTTAGCATTATCACTTCGTAAAATACGAATAGAAGCACCGAATTGAGTATTAATTTCAGCAGAGAATTTTTGATAAATAGAAAATAACTCAGAGCGGTTCTTCATTAAATAAGTCCAAGTACAACGGGAAAAATCATCAATAAAGGTAACGAAATATCGAAAACCTAAAACTTACACACTACGACTAGGACCCCAAATATCTGAATGAATAATTGAAAAAGGAGCATCAGCTCGTTTATTTACTCGATTAGCAAAGGAAGAGCGTATGTGCTTTCCTTGCTGACATGACTGACAATCTAAAGTCTGAAGACCGGATAAAAGAGGAACCATCTTTTGTAGTTTTGAAAGACTAGAATGCCTGAGACGACTGTGGATAAGTTATGGAGATTCTGTGATAGAACAAGAAACTAAAAAACTCCATCAGCAAGAGTAAAAGAAGGTAGTTTGTCAGAATATGTAAGAGATAAAAAGAGTTCCTTATTACCACAGAGGTGATCAGTAGCACCTGAGTCAAATATACAATGACCAAATGATGCAGAATGAGAAACACAAGTAACAAGATTACCAGTTTCTGAAGCAGAGGCCTGAGATTGAGGAGAGGCTTTCCTGAGAAGAGTCTGGAATGTTGCATAGTCTTCAAAGGAGATAGAGACTGTACCATTTGAAGCAGTATCCGATTGAGCTACATTAGCAGCAAAAGAAGGTCGCAGGTGAGGATACTTTGTGTAGCAGCGTTCCTCATAATGACCAAGTTGCTGATAGTAATGACAACGAGGTCGCTGACCACGTCCTCCTGGGCCTCTGGGCCACGTCCTCCTGGGCCTCCTGCAACACGTCCTCCTGGGCCACGGCCTCTACCACGACCACGTCCACCTCCAATATTCCCGCAAAAGTCAGTATGGGAAACTAGAGCAGTAGAATCAACAGCAGAAGATGATGCAGGAGCAGCAAATTCAGAAGACGCTGATACGTCATGGATAGATCAGGCTCCCCACTAGTCAAGATAGTATCATGGACACTATCATATTCTTCGGGAAGGCCAGAAAATGTGGCAACCATAAAGAGGCGTTCCACCTGTTTTCGATATGCAGTAGCATCAGTAGGGTAAGGCAGCATATCCAAATATGCCTGCATCAAAGTTCGACTCTTGCCAACATATGTCTCCATCTGAATGTCGGATGATTTTCTCAATTCCATAAACTGAGAGATGATGAAATAGAGTTGCTGAACATCATTAGTGTAGAGGTTCTTTGCTTCCTCCCACACTTCGGTGCAAGTTTGAAATAAATAAAAGATATCCAAGACGACTGGATCAATAGATTGCCAGAGGATACTCAGAAGCTAGTTGTCAATCTTCTCCCAATCAGACTTGTCCTCTTTAGGGATATCAGTAGACTTAGTCGTGAGATGGTTCCCATATCCTTGTCCAAAGAAGCAAACTCGAACAGAGGTGACCCGGTTCTTGTAATTAAGAGATCCCTTCAATTTGAATGTAAAAGTATACCTTGTGTATATTAAATGAATGTGTCAATTACAATATAAGAGCTCTCTATATATAGAGATTAGGAAAAACTAATGGGTTAAATTTACACAATATGGGACTATATACAAAACAACTATTCTAACATAATCGTTTTACCATACACACTGGCTAATTATTATTTGTGATGATCATATTATTGGCTAATTTACCTAAGCGCTTTTCCACTGGTAAACCGATAGATTAAGTTACCAAGACATGGAGCTTAACTACTGATTCACCACGTGAAATATTCTAAAATCATAGGGAATAGAATAACAAAGTATCATCAACTTCCAGTACACGATTGTAACATGACAGAATAGAAAATATTTAACTATATGAAACAATGAAATAAATGAAACTCAACTTTTATCTCTTTTTTTATCATTATTCTTTCACCGGTAACACTTCCTTTCAAAAAGTGGATAAAGACTATCCCCTAACAAGGGTCCACCCCAACCACACATTTCAACTGTACGGACAATCCCCGGATATTTCCATTACATTCTTCTCATCTTCATTCCAATAAAATCGACGTCGTCCCCGTCCGTAGCTTCAACAACCAAAGACGAAAAATAGACATTATAAACCTCATCTACTACCTACTAAAAAACATCTAGATATTAAAATTTCCACCTCCATTTACAAAAGATAATTCGAAAACATCAGCCGTCTCGTTACAGTAAAATATATATTTACCAATTTTTATGCCATCGGAAATGAAGACACTCTGATTCTTAAGAATTGGACTACATCGCACCCAAGCTGCCTTCTGGCTTAGTAGATTCTGTTCTGACATAGGTGAGACCACGAGCTGCAGGAGCAGCAATACTGCCGGGTTTCAAAGATGGACTAACCTGAGCATCCCGCTTCCATTGTAAGCTCCTTGCACCCAATTTAATAGTGTGCCGGGTTCTAAATGCACCTGGAATACCTCTTGCAAAGGGAAGTCTGGAAAACCTAGCAGAAGGAAATGTAGATCCCCTAACAATGCGTGGCCTGGCTATGTTTGGGGCTGATCCTTGATGTACATCACTTTTCTTAACAACCTGCAATACACGAGTCACACGTCTTTCGTCTAAAAGTAGAAAAATTGTGAGCATACTGCATGCATTATTTTCACAGTTTCATATCAAGCCTGCAAAGTTGAGTTATCCTGCCATGATTTATTGAGCCAAAATTGTATACAACTTAACAATTGCTTTGCCCCATTAATGTTAAAAAAGTGTAGGGGGCGTTTGGTAGAGGAAAAAAAATTTATTCATGAGAAAGTCATTTTCCCAAAAATATTACCAAAACGCTGTTTGGTAGGACAAAATATTATCAGGAATGTTGGCTCAAGTTCCTTGATTCTATGTGCAATTGATTGTCAATTGTCAAATATTACTGGGAGTAATTTTACAAAACTACCACCCTCTATGATTCTTTTTTTTTTTTAATTTTTGGTTTCTGTTTGTGGTAGTAATTTTGAGACTTTAATTTGTTTGAACAGGTTGCGACCATGTGTAGTAAGAGATTCACGTAGCGCATGAGAATTTGGAGCGGAAATCAACGAAGGAGCATGCTTTCGCTCGAATGGACGATGAGGTTCAGAGCTAGAGTCAAAGCAAGCAGACCTCAGCTTGCAGGTGCGAGCTTCAAACTCCTCACTGTTACGTCGTCAGATCCACCGCCGTCATCACCCCTGACAAGCTCGTCGTCTCCAACTGCGATGACTCCCGCGCCGTCCTCTTCCATAACAGCATAGCCATCCCCCTCTCCTCGGATCACAAGGTCACTTTCCCGAGAAACAAAACAAAACAAGGGTATTTTTATCCGGAAAAAATTGGGAAATTTTCCCACCGGGTGGGAATGGGATATTTTCTTGAGATAGAAGTTGCTCAATTAAAGCAAGGGATATTTATTTGTCAAAGGAAATATGTTCTTAACCTCCTTAAAGAAGTAGGAAAACTTGGGTGTAAACCTTCCAGTACTACGATTGAGCAGAATCACACACTAGGAAGTGAAAATGAGAGCTCTCCAGTTGACAAAGGACAATATCAACGAATAGTGGGCAGATTGATATATCTAGCTCATACTAGACCTGATCTATCTTATGCAGTTAGTGTTGTTAGTCAATTTATGCATGATCCGAGGGAGAAACACTTGCGAGCTGTGGACAGGATTCTCCAATATCTGAAAGGCAGACCAGGTAGAGGACTATTGTTCCAGAGAGGAGAAAACTTATCCTTAGAAGTTTATACAGACGCCGATTATGTTGGATGCGTGACTGACCGACGGTCTACTTCAGG
Source organism: Gastrolobium villosum (assembly GCA_032173675.1). Classification (NCBI taxonomy): domain Eukaryota; kingdom Viridiplantae; phylum Streptophyta; class Magnoliopsida; order Fabales; family Fabaceae; genus Gastrolobium; species Gastrolobium villosum. Next base: position 17,709 of record JAVKPL010013696.1, on the reverse strand, counting down.
CTATTGTATGTTTCTCTGTGGAAATCTTATAACATGGAGAAGTAAAGCAAAATGTGGTTGCTAGATCAAGTGCAGAAGTAGAATTTCGAGCAATGGCTCATGGTATCTGTGAGTTATTATGGCTGAAAATCATTCTAGATGATCTCAAGGTGAGATATGAAGGATCTATGAAGTTTCTTTGTGATAACAAGTCAGCTATTTGTATAGCCCACATTCCAGTTCAACACGAACGAACCAAACATATTGAGATTGATCGCCACTTCATTAAAGAGAAATTAGACAGTGGACTGATCACTACTCCATATATTCCTTTTGGTTGTCAATTGGCTGATCTCTTAACCAAGGGTCTTCCTAATGATAGATTTCAAGAACTTACTATCAAGCTGGGAACATAGTAGTTAATTGCGCCGCAATAGCGCCGCGAGCCGCGCCGTATGGGCGCTGCGGTGCCAAGCAACAACAAATCGCGTCGCGCCGCACCGGAACGCAATAGCGGCCATTGTGATCGCATTTGCGGCCATATTGCTGCCATAAAGCAAAATATCAATTTTATCCTAAATTTAAATGTGTAACAGATAAAAAATTAAGGAATCTTTAGTCTATCCGCGTCTCTCTCTGTCACTTCTGCTGTCTCTGTCTTTAAAAAATATTTCTTTTTGTCATTATTCTGTTATATATCTATTCCGCTATTTCCGCAACCCGCTATAACCCTATAGCGTTTTTCGGGGTTGGCCGCGACATGCTGCAATCCTCATTTGATAACTATGTCTGGGAATGATAAATATTCATTCTTCAGCTTGAGGGGGAGTATTGTAAATAATAGAATTATTTAATTATTATTTTGTAATAGTTAGAATACTCTATAAGTGTATTTGGGCTTAGCCCATCAGTTTTTTTGGTCTCTTTAAATAGAGAACTCTTGTACAAATATTATATAATTCAATAATATACAAATCTTCTTTTCTAGTGAAACAAAATACCTTAAAAGTAAAATCAATAACAGTAAGAACCTTGCTACCTGATTGCCACCATTGAGGACTGGCTCTCTTCCTTCTCGTCCTTTTCTTTTTTCCACGCGAGATTGGTACAGGCATAAGTGTCATTTATACTCGTTACCTGATTGGCCTTGATTCCCTTGAAAGTTGAGTAGATGATGCTTATCTGGTCTATGATGTCAACGAACAATCCCACCCACTAGTTAGTGGTGGCCGGCGCTGCTGAGATTTGCTCCCTCATGAGCTTCTGCTGTTTCATTAACCTCTGGTTGAATTCAGCACCCAAAAACAAGTAGGACCTTGGGTTTCTTGGACCACTTTGTCCAAAGAGATTGATGGGCTCATAAGGCCAATCCTTGAATAAAGCATGGAACGATATGCCAATGTGTTTGAATTAGTCTCTTTGAATTTGGGTTGGGTTGGGGGTAACAACAAAAATTTGAGCCGGATCAAAAAATATACCCTACCCCATCCCTGATCTTGTTCGGTCATCTTCCAAATTCTTATGTGTTTGAATTTGTCTCCTCCATTCATGGCTGCCCAAGGAAGACTTCTCTACCTTCTTACAAAGATTCAGATATGGTGGTGGCTCCAGCAAGTGTGGAGGATCAACCACCATCGCCAGAGGTTGTAGTAACTCTGGCGACTACACTTCCATCACAAATGTCTTGTCCGTCTCCATAGTTTTTTCGTTTGCCTTTTCCATGATTCCCTGATTTTCCCCTCCTCCCTTCTTCTTCGTCAACCATTCTTAAATCGAAACCGGTTCTATTCTTGACGTTTTATCGTCACCATTAGTTTCCTTCTCATGTTTCAAAGTCTCCTCCTTCTCCCAAATTGATTTCTACCGCGATTCAGATTTTGGTTTTTAAGGATCCCATTGTTCATCATTCACCAAACAAATTTCCGGTAGATATTTCCCTATAAATGCTTTTGTAAAACTCCACCAACTTGACTTTGGATTGAGCCAAGACCAACATTTATACCATGTGAGTACACATCCCCTAAGCCCCTTCACCACCTCTGTCAACTTCTCTTTATGTGTTCTTTCTGCCTGGGAAAATAGCTTAAGATTCCCCAAGCTTCATCACCTTCTCCATAGAACTTGGGAATTTCTCTTCTTCATAAATTTTTTTTCTTAACATGGCCATGGTTCAAAGCTACCCGGATTGGATAGCTCTAATACCGATTGATAAGACTAGATCAGATAACAAAGAAATAAAAGAACTCAAGCAGCTTTTGGCCCAAATAAATATTTGGATTTTCATTGTAACAAAAAAATCTGGATTTTCTGTATATTGAAGAAACAAAAGGTTGCAGTAGTGGAAATTTGCAGAAAACAATTACACAGCATTGCTGTTTACAGAAAGGAAAAAGATAAAGATCAGCATATTAGGGAGATGCTGAGCTCTCCTATTGATACGACGTGAAGGTGTATGGTAGGAGGTGTCACAGGGGAATAATTAACCACAAGAATATTCTGGATGATAGCACATGTAATTAAGTGTGTGCAATTCTGTTATGTAGGTGCTGAGCTGGCTAAGTTGGTTAGGAAGTTTGTTATATAGTGAGTTGGGCATGCGAAAGCAAGGGAGCTTGGAATTGGAATTGGAACTTGGACTTGGAGAGCTCAACTTCTCTCTAATCTACTGATCTTTTGCTTTTTCCTTTCTGTAAACAGCATTGCTGTGGAGTAGTTCTTTTTTGCAAATTTCCATTACTGCAACCCCTAGCTTCTGATGTACCCCCATTTGAGCCTTGCAGAAACGATGAAGTTTTCTCTCAAGATTGAGAAGAGAAACTCGGCGTGGAGAGACGAAGGCTGGGGACCGTTGGCCAAGGGCTGGGCTCAAGGTTCTAATCGAATCGTGGGCTCACGAGGGAGTTCTGGCCCAAATGAAAACAGGAGCTGGAGTAATAACCAAGTGGGCCAACCCTTTTCTAATGGCCCAAACCGTCCCTCAGCAACGATCATTGGCAACCCTAATACGGGTTCGTCTAACTCGAAGGCTGGGCTAAACGAAATCCACAAGGACGGTTCTATGACGAAGACGGCAACGTCGATGGTGGGAAACCAAACGCGAGAGGGCTTTTCCAGTCACGGCCGTTGTCTTTCTCAGGCTGAGTGGCGTGAAAGGCATGAGCGTGGATTATGTTTCAAATGCAACGAACGATGGAACCCCAACCATCGGTGTCAAGTCCGACAGCTACACCTCCTGTTGGTTGATGATGATGACGCGGAGGAGAGGGACGGTGTCGAGCTAGGGGGTCCGTCGAACGAAAAAGAGGACGGTCAGGAAACAGGTGAGGGTTTGCAAATCTCTCTGAATAGTCTTCTAGGGCTCACTTCAAACCAAACCCTAAAGGTTTGGGGGGAGGTTGCTGGACAAAGGGTGGAAGTAATGATCGATTGTGGTGTTTCTATCAACTTTGTAAAGGCTGCTATCGTGGAGAGGTTGGGGCTGATGGTTACTGACACTTCGACTTATCATGTCACAGTAGGAGATGGTCACAAGGTACTCTGTCACGGAGTGTGCAAAGGGGTTAAATTAAATTTGCAGGGAGCTCAGATCGAACAAGATTTGTATTTGTTTGAGCTAGGTGGGGCTGATATCGTTTTGGGGTTGGAGTGGCTTACCCAACTGGGGGAAATTAAAGTTGATTTCAAGAAGTTGACTCTGCGTTTCATCCAAGACAGCAAAGAGGTGTTGCTTAAAGGGGACCTTACTCTCTCTCTCGGTGAGAAGTGTCTTGCAAGTCTATTATGAAGGACCTCTAGGAGCAGGGGCAAGGGTACTTCTTGAGCTCTAAGCCTCGTACAGTGGAGGTGTTTGATCAGAATTGGGAGGGTTTGCAGTCCTTGTTGCTGGAGTTTGAGGACTTATTCTAGGAGGCTCGTGATTTACCTCCTGAGCGTTCTTGTGATCATTGCATTAATCTCATGCCAGGAGCTCAGGTGCCTAATTTGCGTCCTTACATGTACCCTCATTACCAAAAAACAGAGATTGAAATTTAACTGCTGAACTAATGGGAAATGGTTGGATAAGACAGTACCAGTCCCTATTCTAGTCCTGTGATTTTGGTGAAAAAAAAAGATGGCAGCTGGCGGGTGTGTGTAGATTATAGGGCAGTTAACAAGCTTACTGTGCTTGATAAATTTCCAATACCAATCGTGGAAGAGCTGCTAGACGAATTGGGTGGTTCAAAAATCTTTTCCAAGTTGAATTTGAAATCTGGTTATCATCAGATACTGATGAGACCCGAAGATATACCCAAGACTGCGTTTCGCACGCATGAGGGTCACTATGAGTATCTCGTAATGCCATTTGGATTAACGAACGCCCCTTCCACCTTTCAGGCATTAATGAATAACATCTTAGGGCCATTTTTACGAAAGTTTGTTCTGGTTTTCTTGGATGACATACTCATTTACAGCACGTGCAAGGAGGAGCATGAGAGTCAGTTGCGAAGGGTATTTGAAGTGCTCCGACAAAATCAGTTGGTGGTCAATCGTAAAAAATGCAGTTTTGGGGCTGCTCATGTGGAATACCTGGGTCATATAATTTCTGAGAAGGGTATTAGTGCTGATCCTACCAAGCTTAAGGCTATGACGGATTGGCCTTTTCCGAAAACTATCAAGGGGCTCCGGGGATTCTTGGGGTTGACAAGGTACTATCGTCGTTTCGTTAAAGACTACAGGAAGATAGCTAAGCCCCTAATCAATTTATTGAAAAAAGATGCTTTTAAGTGGAATGAGGAAGTTGAATTGGCATTTCAAAGGCTTAAAGACTGCATGATCTCGGTCCCTGTGTTGGCTTTACCAGATTTCAGTAAAGATTTTACTGCTGTAACCGATGCTTCATGAAAGGGTATTGGTGTTGTCCTCATGCAAGATAATAGGCCGTTAAACTATTTTAGTCAGGGATTTTCCTTACGGTCTCAAAGTAAATCAGTCTACGAGAAGGAATTAATGGCAGTAGTGTTCGCTATTCAGAAATGGAAACATTATTTAATGGGCAGGCACTTTGTAGTGAAAACAGACCAGAAAAGCCTCAAACACTTGCTGGAGCAGAGAGCTTTGGGGGAGGAACAACAACGGTGACTATCAAAAATCATTGGGTTTGATTTTGACATCCAGTACCAGCCAGGCAAGGAGAACTTGGTGACTGATGCCCTGTCACGGCAGGAGCAATTTCACAGCCTTTCCCAAGTACTTCTACCCGATTTGGAGCTGCTGGAACAGGAGGTGCAGCAAGATGACAAGTTGAGGGGAATTGTCCAAGACCTTATTGCACATTCTGAGGCCCACGACGGTTTCCAACTGAGGGGAGGCATATTATTCTTCAAGGACAGGTTAGTTATACCAAAAAAATCCAGTTTGATTTCTCCGTTATTGTGTGAATTTCATGATTCTGGCATGGGGGGCATTCTGGTTATTTTCGTACTTATAAGCGATTAGTGGGAGTAGTCTATTGGGAAGGCATGAAAAAATGCATTTGGGACTATATCGCTAGGTGTTCAGTTTGTCAACAAAGTAAAATTCAAAATTTGACACCAGCTGGCCTTTTGCAACCTTTGCCCATTCCTGCCATGGTGTGGGCTGACATATCCATGAATTTTATTGGAGGGCTACCTAAGGCTTGGGGTGTGGACACCATTTTTGTTGTGGTTGACCGTTTATCCAAGTATGCACATTTCCTGCCCATTTCTCACCCTTATACTACTAAAGGTGTGGCTGAATTGTTTATAACGGAAGTGGTGAGGTTACATGGTTTTCCCTTGACCATTGTGTCGGATAGAGACCGTGTTTTCATGAGTTCTTTTTGGACGGAGCTGTTTAAAAGTGTCGGTACCAAGCTTAACTACAGCACGACCTATCACCCCCAAACAAATGGGTAAACGGAGGTAGTGAATCGCTGCTTGGAGGTTTACCTTCGCTGTTTTTGTGGCCCAAAACCCAAACAGTGGCCTAAATGGGTTCATTGGGCTGAATATTGGTATAACACTACATACAAAGACTCCACAGGCATGTCCCCATTTAAGGCTCTATATGGTATTGATCCTCCAACCTTGCTTCTTGGCCAGCATTCTGTTTCGGCAATTGAGGAAGTGTCACAGGCTCTTTTGGAGAGAGATCCGATCCTGCACGACTTGCACCAAAATTTGATCAATGCCCAGAATCGGATGGTCAAGCATGCAAATCAGAAGCGGCGAGATGTTTCTTTTGCGGTTGGAGACCTGGTGTATCTCAAACTCCAGCCCTATAGGCTGAAAACCATTGCTAGACGGGTCAATGAGAAGCTCAGCCCAAGGTTTTATGGCCCGTACCCGATTATTGAGAAGGTGGGGGAGGCTGCATACCGGTTGCAATTACCTGCCAACTGCCTCGTGCACCCTGTGTTTCATGTTTCTTTGCTTAAACACGCTTCAGCTACTTTGCCTAATGTACAGCCATTACCACCAGCTCTCTCTGAGAGTTGGGAGTTACAGGTCTGCCCAGAGGAGGTTTTACAGTGGCGGGTGACCTCACTAGGTTCTGTGGAAGTTCTTATTAAATGGAATGATCTCCCTCATTTCGAAAACTCGTGGGAAGCTGCTTCTGTTATCAAAGAACAATTCCCTACTTTCCACCTTGAGGACAAGGTGCTTAAATTGGGGGGGAGTATTGATACAACCCCATTGCAACATGTCTACCGTAGGGATAAACATAGGAAGAATTGGGCTTCTCTTGCAGCAACAAGCTCAAGTGTGGATGTTGGTCCAACCCTTACAGCAAAAGGCCCAATTACTGTTGCTGGCCCACCTGTGAATGCTGACAGGGCAGTGAGCAGCAAAGACAACAATACCCTCAAACAGAATGCAAATGAGGAAGGGCTAAGTTAGTTGCGCAATGGCATAAGAAGGGGAACGTAGGTAGTTTGGAAGGCATCGGGAAATCAGTTGAACTTGGGCCCTTTTTGGGATTAGGAGAGAGTATATGTGTTCCACAATTATCTTTTCTTTTGCATTGTATTTTTCCTTTAGAACTCTGTATTTCCTTCAAGTTAATTCCCTTACTGTAATGGGAATTGTGTAATGGCTGTTGAGATTAATATCATGAGGAATATTCAGTTTATTTCCTGGATTAATTACTGTTAATTCTTTATCTGAGTTAGTCTTTATCAGTCTCACTGAACAAAGAGTATTGGGTGAGGACCAGCAAAAATGGACTTCAAAGTTATTGGGGTTTGATTTTGAAATTCAATACTACCCTGGTAAGGATAATCAAGTTGTTCATGCTTTCTCTTGTCAAGCGCAACCTGCCAACATCTCAAAACTATAATTACCAAAATTGGAGGAATTAGAGGCCGAGGTTCAGCAAGATAACAAGCTCAAGGCCATTTTACAGGATCTCCTTGTGAGTGAAGATGAGCACAAGGGGTTCAAATTGAGGGGACAGTTTATATTACAATGACAAAATGGTGTTGCCAAAAACTCAAGGCTCATTTCTTCACTCCTCAGAGTTATATGATTCTAGTTTGGATGGGCATTCTCGTTATTTTAGGACCTATAAAAGGTTGACTGCTAGGTTGGTACCTTGGGAAGGGATGAAGAGGTGTATCAAAGAGTATGTGGCAGCTTGTGAAGTCTGCCAGCAAAAAAAGTCACAAACGTTGACTCCAACATAGTTGTTACAGCCCTTACCCATCCCAACCAAAGTCTAGGATGATATTGCAAAGATTTTACAGGGGAACTACCAGAGGTTATGGGATTTGATACCATTTTGTGGTAGTGGACTGCTTCACCAAATATACTCACTTTTTGCCTATTAAACATCCTTTCAAAGAAAAGGATGTTGCTGAATTATTCATAAGAGAATCCTATGACTATTGTATCTGTTGAGATATATATAACCATTAATGTAGCCTCACCCAACAGCTTAAGCTTTTGGGTTGTATTGGTTCTTTACATGGTATCAGAGCCTCGGAGTACCGGATTCGATCCTCACTGCCCCCCACTTTCTTTCTAGTGGAATTTCTTTCTTCGCACAGGTAGGTGGGCCTGAGCATCGTCCACCCTTCAAGCCCAGTAGGCTCTCGTGTGAGAGGGTGTGGTGAGATATATAAAATCATTAATGTAACCTCACCCAACAGCTTAAGCTTTTGGGTTAAATTGGTTCTTTACAGTATCTAATAAGGACAGAGTTTTTATAAACTCCTTTTGGTATGAGATCTTCAAGAGTGCTAGAACTAAGCTCCATTACAATTCTGCTCATTACCCACAAAGCAATGGGCAAATAGAGAGGTAGTGATCAAGTGCTTGGAGGTGTATTTGAGATGTTTTTGAGGACCTAAACCAAAACAATGACCCAAGTGGGTCCGATGGGCATAATTCTAGTATAATGTAACTTACAAGATCCTACGGGGATGATACCCTTTAAAAGCATTATATGGAAGAGATCCCCCAACTTCACTGAGGCAAGGTAGTTATATTTCTAATCTTGATGTTGTGCCCCAATCCTTGGTGGCATTCAAACAGGGGTGCTAAATAGCACAATTATTTTGATTTTGAAAATACATGGAAGATTATTTTGTTATTAACAGGCAGTTTCTAGAATTTCACCATGAGGATAAGGTGTTAAAAGGGGGAGAGTATCGATGCGGATCAGTCCTCAGGAGTATACCATAGGGATAAAACGAGGAGAAATGCTAACTTGGCTAATCAGTTGCAACCCAATGTAACTGACTCTAACAGAATGGGTGGCATGGGAGGTGAGGAAAGAGTGGTTAAGTAGTGAGGATTTGGCACTGGAATGGATATCTAGAATCTGGCTTCGGCCTTAGGCTTGGAAGAGAGTAGAACCTCTCTAATTGCTCTCTACATTAACTGAAGAAAAGAAGAAGTGTTATGTTTGAATAATACTTTCTTAATTCATTTAGAGACCCAATGGGTCTTTTTTATATTGAGTACATTCAACTACTTCAATAAATACAACCACCAACTACTTCAATAAATATATAACTACCAACTAAATATACAATTACCAACTACATCAATAAATACTATCTAGAATATTCTACACTCCCCCTCAAGTTGGGAGATATATATTGATCATTCCCAACTTGTTGATCAAATTCTCAAAGGTTGGCTTAAGTAATCCTTTGGTGAGGATATCTTTTGTCTGTTCCTTGGTAGGTATATATGACAAGCATACACTACCGTCTTCTAATTACTCTTTGATAAAGTGACGATCAACTTCCACATGTTTTGTTCTGTCATGATGAACAGGATTTTGAGCAATGCTGACAGCAGCCTTATTATCACAATATAATCTGATAGGTAGGGAATAAGAGATCTTCAACTCCTCCAGAAGCCTTCGTAACCAAATTACTTCACAAATACCATGGGCTAGAGCCCGAAATTCTGCTTCTGCACTGCTTCTTGCAACAACAGTTTGTTTCTTACTTCTCCAGATCACAAGGTTTCCCCAGACATAAGTACAATATCTTGAAGTAGATCTTCGGTCCATTGCAGAGCCAGCCCAGTCTGCATCTGTATAGATTTCAATCATCGTTTTTTGCCCCTTTTTAAAGAAAATTCCTCGACCAGGGGTATTTTTTAGGTATTTGAGAATTCTATAAACAGTACTAAGGTGTTTTTCCTTAGGAGAATGCATGAATTGGCTAACCATGCTCACAGCAAAAGCAATATCAGGACGAGTGTGAGACAAATAGATTAATTTCCCCACTAGTCTCGGGTACTGCTCCCTATCAACATCTTCCCCGTCCTCAACTCCCATCTTGATATTAGCTTCAATTGGAGTCTCTGCCGGCTTGCACCCAAGCATACCTGTTTCTTGTAACAAGTCTAGAGTGTATTTTTCTGAGTTAAAGAAATTCCTTCCTTACTCCGAGCAATTTCCATGCCAAGGAAATATTTGAGAGATCCAAGATCTTTTAGTTCAAATTGGTCAGCTAAACATTTTTTTAAAGAGGTTATCTCCTCGCTATCATTACCAGTGACAATTATGTCATCAACATAAACGATCAGAATAGCAATTCTTCCTATGCCGGAGTGTTTAAAAAATAAAGTGTGATCAGTCTGAGCTTGGGTGAACCCTCTTCCCTTAACAGCTTGAGTAAATTTCCCAAACCATTCTCTGGGAGATTGTTTAAGTCCATAGAGAGACTTCTGCAACTTGCACACAGAACCATCCCCTTTTTCAAAACCAGGAGGTGGATCCATGTAAACTTCCTCATGTAGATCACCATTCAAGAAGGCATTCTTAACATCTAATTGTTGCAATGGCCAATCAAGGTTGGCGGCAAGAGATAGCAGAACGCGGATAGTGTTAAGTTTGGCAACAGGAGCAAATGTCTCCTGATAATCTATCCCATGAGTCTGAGTAAATCCCTTAGCAACTAATCTGGCCTTATATTATACCTATTGATGCTATTGTCTGCATTGAATTTTATTGTGAACACCCACTTGCAACCAACAGTTTTCTTTCCTTTAGGTAATGTCACAAACTCCCATGTTCCATTTTTTGTCAATGCATCCATTTCTTCTAATACTGCATTCCTCCATTTTGGGTCATTAAGTGCTTCTTGGATATTTTTGGGTATCCTGGTACTATCTAACATAGTGTTGAAAGCACGAAAACCTGGAGACAACTTTTCATATGAGATATAATGGGAAATAGGATGAGCAATGCAAGATCTAGTACCTTTCCGAAGAGCAATAGGCATATCAATGTTGGTTGTACTAGTACATTCAAGTGGGTTGCTAGAACAAGGACTCGAGTTAGGATCCTGGCAGTCTAGAGCATCTTGATGAGTTTTGCGCCTGCTGTAAAATTTTCCCCATTTTCCAAGAGGATCACAAGGAGGATCATTAGACTCAGGTATAGTTACTTGATCAGAAGGAGGATCATTAGACTCAGGTATAGTTGCTTGATCAGAAGGAGGATCATTAGAATCAGGTATAGTTGCTCCCCTTGTTTCCTTCCCAATATCTCCCCCTGTTTCCAAAGGCCAAGGTAAGACAGTAGCATCATTTGGTTTCCCAGGCTTATCTTCATCCATACCAAGACCTATAGACTCCCCCTGAAGAGAAGTCAGGGAAAAAAAGGATTGTGTTTCATAAAAGGTAACATCCATGGAAACAAAAACCTTACGGAGAGAAGGTGAGTAACACTTATAACCTTTTTGATTTGGGGAATATCCTATGAAGACACATCTGATGGATTTAGGGTAAGTTTGGACCTTTGATGTGGAGGAATATGCGCAAAAAACACACAACCAAATATTTTGGGAGGAAAAGAAGAAAGAGCACTGAAAGAGGGAAAAGATTTAGTAAGACAGGATAAAGGAGAATGAAAATTTAGTACCCGAGAAGGCATCCGATTAATGAGATAACAGGCTGTCAAGACGGCTTCCCCCCACAGGTATTTAGGGATATGCATCGTGAATAAAAGAGCTCGAGCAACTTCAATTAGATGTCTATTTTTCCTTTCAGCCACCCCATTTTGTTGAGGGGTGTTAGGACAAGAACTTTGATGAATGATTCCATGCTGGTTTAGGTAATCTCCAAGAACTGAATTAAAATATTCAGTACCATTGTCTGTTCGCAGAATTTTGATAGAGGTCTGAAATTGAGTTTGAATCATAGCATGAAAGTTTTTAAAAGTGGATGCTGCCTCAGACTTATCTTTTAAGAGATATACCCAACATACCCTAGAATGATCATCAATGAAAGTAATAAACCAACGAGCACCCGAGACATTTTTTTCACGAGCAGGTCCCCAAATATCACTATGAATCAATGTAAAGGGAGAAGATTCATGATATTTCTTAGGAGAATAAGTGACACGAGAGTGCTTTGCAAGCTGACAAATATCACAGAGAAGGGAGCTTGGCTTTTTATTGATAAATAAGTTCGGGAATAACTTCTGGAGATAAACAAAATTTGGTTGTCCCAACCTACGATGCCATAACAAAACATCATTACAGTCATCTGATAAACATAGAGAGTGGTTCGAAAAATCCTCTTTTCACAATGAAGCTCTGTAAAATAGTAGAGCCCTTCTTCCTCTTTAGCACTGCCAATCATCATCCCCGAGTCCTGTTCTTGAAAGATACAAGCATTTGCAGAGAACTTAGCAACACAATGCAACTCAGCAGTAAGTTTGCTAATAGAGATGAGATTACAAGTAAGAGAGGGAACATGAAGTACTGAGTTCAAAATAATTTGCTCAGAAAGTTTAATGGATCCCTTTCCCGCAATAGTGGAGAAATTCCCATCAGCTGTTCTTATTCGTGATGGGTGGTAGTAAGGGGTATAGGAGAAAAATAAGGTTGCATTACTTGTCATGTGATCAGAGGCCCCTGAATCAAGGATCCAACGATTACTACGTTCAACATGGAATGCCATACCTTTTTGAGCAACATGACTGGTTATGTCAGCATGTTGAGACATCAATTTATGAAAAGACGAATTTTCAAAATTTTCAGCGTCCATGGCTTTCTAACAACAGGTACCCAGAAAAGAAAAATTCCTCCAAATACGATTTTGACCCTCAAAACAGGAAGAGGGTTGCTCGCCAAAGTCAATGAATGAGAGCAATCTTAGCTACAGTAAAACAGTAATTGCTACGGGTCTTCTGTGGGTTGGCTCGGAAATTTGTTTTGAACCTAATGGTGGCCTTGGTTTCGTGGTTGGAGGTGGCTAGGTAAGGATTCTGGCTTGGGCAGTGGCTAAAACGAAAAAAAAAAAGGAATAGGAAAAAGACTTAAAAAATAAATCAGAACGGGGAAGAGACTGGAATATAACCAGCTCTTGATACCATAAAGAAAAGAAGAAGTGTTTTGTTTGAATAATACTTTCTTAATTCATTTAGAGACCCAATGGGTCTTTTTTATATTGAGTACATTCAACTACCTCAACTACTTCAATAAATACAACCACCAACTACTTCAATAAATATATAACTACCAACTAAATATACAATTACCAACTACATCAATAAATACTATCTAGAATATTCTACATTATCCAATTCTGTTTTGCTTGTAATTTCCATCATTTTAGTTCAATTTTTCCAATTCTCTGTACTATTAATTATTATACCTGTAACACAAGCTCTGTTTCTCATTCAATTCATTACTTGTGCTCTGTAACTGTTATTGGCTGCTGGGTCTTTATCAGTGTGTTACAAATATATTAATAGTGAGTATAGAAATTTACATTCTCTAAAATGAAAAAGGAATAAAAGGGAGAAAATGCCTGAAGCAAACTAACCAAAAACTTGAGCAAGGGGGGAGACATGAACCTTTAGAAAGCAAGTACCAAGCTGTGATGAATACCTTGAGAATCCGTGACATGAAAGAAGTGCCATCCAGAGATAACGCATTATCTGCTGCTTCTTTTCGTATGAACTCAACATAAGCTGCCCTGCTCAAGAATATCTGAGTCAATATACAGTTGCAAACAAAATGTTTCTAAAACATACATCTTACCCTTTTGGTTGCCCAGTTGGCGCATCAGTAACTATAATCACTTTTAACACTTCCCCAAATTTATTAAAATGTCGAGACAGACCATCTTTGCTAGCAGCAAAATGAACCTGTGACAACCAAAAAAAGACAACTTTAGAAATCAAGCAGATCCTACCTATCCCTGAAGCCTGCCCTCGCCCACCAAGAACATAGGTGTAAGAGTTGTATTACATTGCTAATAAAAATGGTTCTGGAATCAACATCTTCTGTAGGACGACCAGCAGCACTGGAGCCTGAGAATACGTAAGATGCAATCAATTCTTCACCTGATAAATCGCTAAAGTCTTCAAGTGATACATTAAAAAATAATAGGGAAAATTTCAGTTTCACCCATCGTGGTTACAACAATTATCACTTAGCCACTTGCGATTTTAAATTTATCACTCAGACCCATTGTGATTATAAAATACATCATTTAACCCCTCAAATATCTAAAATGTCCTTATTATTTAAAATATCGATAATACCCTTACTCAAAAAATTACAAATTATATGTGAAATATAAAAAATAACCCTAATTAAAAAATAATAAAGCAATTCTATTTTGTGTATTATGTTCAATTCTTCTTTGTTGCATTGCTTTTCAGAATCCACGAGAAAGCAATCATTTTTCATTCCCGAATCTTCATTTTCCCTTCCCGTCTAAATAAGTTGGTGGGGCAACTTTGTCCATCCTAGTTACAAATTAGGTCGGCAACCAAGCTTTTGGAGAAAATGCAGCAGTATGCCCATAAACTGTTCGTCTAAATATGATTGTACAGGCATACAACAAGAAGGGATTACTGTGCAAAGCAAAAATTATACTGGATGAAATGCTTCAAAACAATTTACATGTCCAGAAAGAAATCAAAAACACTGATTTCAATACCCTAATATTCGAAAACCATCTGGGAGATGAAATACGAATAATGGGCTTTACTATCGGTCCATCTCTTTTAGCTGTGAGGTATTTTTTTTTTTTTTTTCAATTATTGATTATTTAGTGTGTTTATTATAACCATTGAATCAAATTAGGTAAAATAGTTAAGATTAAAATTAATTTTTTTAAAAAAAAATAGGTATTTTTAATCAGAATTAATTTTTTAATTAGGGATATTTTTGATATTTCAAATATAATTTAAAATTCTATTTATTAAGGTTATTATCAATATTTTGAATAATAAGGACATTTTAGACATTTGCGTTGCTAAATGATGTATTTTATAACCACAATGGATCTAAGTGATAAATTTGTAACCACATGGGGGCTAAATAATAATTGTTGTAACCATGATGGGTAAAACTGAAGTTTTCCCAAAATAATAATGAGGGAAAGAAAAATATATTACAAAGCAAAATGCGAATGTATACATGTAACAGACCCTTCATAAAAAAATTATTTAACCAGCCAGAAATAAATTTTTACATGTATCTAATTATTAGAGTATTATGTTCAGTTAGAGTATATTTCAGTTCCTGATTTCAAGGAATCAGTTGCAACTTTGTTGCAACTGCATTGTAACAAATGTAACTGCATTGTAACTGCTTAGCTGCTTAGCTTTGTAATAGTGGTCTTATAAATAGATCTCCTTGTACTGCATACTTTAGTCAAGCAATACAACAGACTTATGAAAGTCTTTTCTCTCTCTCTCTTTATTCATCTAGCTTGATTTCGTTTATGGTATCAGAGCTCCAATCTTGGGGCCCTGATCCGTTTTCCTTCGTCTTTCCATGGCTTCCGCTACACAAAATGATCATGATTCCTCTTCTCAAAATACTTCGTCACCTTCTCAGAATCATTCAGGTGATTCAAGGTCACCTATACTCTTCAATACTCAATTGTCAGTGAAATTGACGAGTAAGAATTTCCTCCTATGGAAGCAAATAGTTGAACCACCAATTATAGCTCATCAACTAGAACGCTATCTTGTCAATCCTAAAATTCCACTTCGTTATCAATCAGAAGCAGATCACGATGCAGAAAATGTTAATCCAGCATTTGTGGAGTGGGAGAAAACTGACAAGATGCTTCTCACATGGTTACAATCAACTCTTTCAGAGGAAATCATCAACAAAATTCTTGGAGTACGTCAATCTCATCAAGCATGGGACAAGATCCATAGATATTTTGATTCTATAACCAAAGCCAAGGCAAATCAAGTTAGTTCTGAACTTAGAAGTATCAAGAAAGGTGACAAAAGCATCGAAGAATTTTTAGCTCGAGTAAAGGCTCTTGGTGACACGTTGATTGCAACAGGTGAAAATCTCTCTGAACGAGAGCTCATAAGGACTGGTCTTAAAGGACTACCTGAGGATTATGGTCCTTTCATCACCTACTTTAGAGGAAAAGATTCAAGCACGTTTGAAGATCTAGAATCACAGCTCTTGGCTCAAGAAGCTATGCCTGCTAAGTTTCAGCTGAGTACAATGCATCTCAACACTGTCAACGTTGCTCACAGTCCTCCTCTGTTAGCCCCTGTTTTACGTCCTCAAGAACAGGGGAATAACAGACATCACGAAATCATGCAGCAAGGTGGTTATGACCAACGAAACAACTTCGGTGGGTACGCATAGCCAACGCGAGGTGGTTGGCGTGGCAGAGGTGGCCGGAATCGCGGTGGCAGAGGCGGTGGCAGATTCGTTGTGACCTGTCAACTTTGTCGGAAAAATGGACACGAAGCTGCAAGTTGCTGGTGGAGGTACAACTCATCTTTTACACCTCCTCAAGCAACTCAGTCTCACTTTCTGATGACGGTCAACTCTCCTGAAAATTTTCCGGTGAACTCTCCGGCGAATGCAAATTTAACTGTCTCTCAAATTCCAGCTATTCAAAACTGGAACAATCATGCTTACACTTCTGACAAGTTGCAGTATCAGGCCCATCCTCAGCCATTTCCAGCACCTATGTCCAATGCTGGAACTCCACATGCTCTCACTGTGGCTCACCCCACTCAGCTGGCCCATGACTGGTACCCTGACTCAGGAGCCTCTCACCATGTGACTGCCAATGCTGCTAATCTTTCGCAGAGCTCTCAATATACTGGTCCAGAACAGATCTATGTTGGTAATGGACAAGGTTTGCCTATCACATCAATTGGTTCAAGTAACTTTATCTCTCCCTTCAAACCACACACTTCTCTCAATTTACATAATCTTCTTCTTGTTCCCCAAATTACCAAAAATCTTATAAGTGTCAGCCAATTTGCTAGAGATAACAAAGTATATTTTGAATTCCATTCTACTCACTGTTTTGTCAAATCACAGGAGTCCCAGGAGGTCTTACTTGAAGGCTTTCTTGGACAAAATGGTCTCTATAAATTCAAGGGACTTCAAGCCCATGCTCCAGCCTTGCCAAATCATGTTTCTTCCTCAAATAAACTTGTTAATTCAGTTTCTGATTGTCAGATAAATACATCTGTTTGTAATTCTGTTTCTGATTGTAATACCTATTCTATTGCTGATGTATCTAGTAGCTATAATCTTTGGCACTCTAGATTAGGTCACCCACACTTTGAATCTTTAAAAAAGGTTCTCTCTCATTGTAATATACCCTTTCGAAATAAAACTCCATTTGATTTCTGTTCAGCATGCTGTATGGGCAAATCTCATAGATTGCCTTCTTCTCCTTCCACCACAGAATACAATGAACCTTTTACACTCATAGTTAGTGATTTATGGGGACCAGCCCCTGTTCAATATTCTCAAGGTTTCTTGTATTACATTACCTTTGTGGATGTCACAACCAGATTCACATGGATTTATCCTCTTAAACATAAATCAGAATCCTTAAATATCTTTAAAAACTTTTATTCTCTTATCTCCACACAGTTCAAGCAAAGCATTAAATCTGTCCAAACAGACTGGGGTGGTGAATTTCGACCCTTTACAAAATTCCTCACTGAGTTGGGAGTTACACATAGACTTATATGTCCTCACACCCATCATCAAAATGGATTAATAGAAAGAAAACACAGACATATTGTTGACATGGGACTCACTCTACTTGCACGTCTCTCTTCCTCTCAAATATTGGGATCATGCATTTTTCACAGTTGTTCACCTAATCAACAGACTTCCCACCTCAGCTCTACATTTCAAAAATCCCTTATTTTGAGCTTTATAAAACTCGTCCTGATTATCACTTCCTTCGAACATTTGGTTGTGCTTGTTTTCCTCTTCTTCGTCCATATCACAAACAC
>JAVKPL010013695.1:0-76103 GCA_032173675.1 Gastrolobium villosum | reverse complement strand
TAAGACGTAAAACGTAAAGGAAAGGCGTTGTCTTTTAGTTGTATGCTTGAGATGCATAATTATTGATATAATATTGGTCCATAACAGATCGTGATTCTGCTGTGTTTGGGCTGTGAGCTTGTGGACTCTTGGCTTTGGGTGTTAGCTTGCAAGGTAAGCTTTCGTGTCCTCATGCATGTGTTGTTCCATCTTGACGGTAAGCCTGAGTATGTGGCGTCATACAATACGGTGATCCGGGGTGGATGCAAGTGGCGTCTTGCACTATATGTAGGAGATAGACGTATTCCTGCATTTCTCTGGCCAGTAGAATAGTATTGACACACATGACATGATTATCTGCTGCATTGCATTGTTTTAGAACTGATGATGATGAACTGCTTTTAAACTTATATTGCACATGTAAGTGAGCTTGGGGTGGAAGATCCTTGAGGACCCCTTGTCTTACTGAGATTTCTTGTTTAGAGATCTCACCCCACGTTTGGGGAATGCTTATTTCAGGTTCAGGTAGTATGGGGGCTGATGTCTCTGGTGGCAAGAGGCCAGAGCATGATTGATGATTATTATTATGACTGCTTTGTTGATAGCATGACTGGACTGGATGCTGTTTATGTTTTCCGCACCGTTATTATTGTATTGTTAATGTTGAGACTGATGTTGGGCTTTGTTGCCTTATTTGTGTGAGCATGGGGTTTGTCCATGTCACTTTATGTTAGTACTTTGAGCTGAGTTGTATAAACTGATTAGTTGGTCCGGTCTACGTGTTGTAGTTCCGTGACTAGAGACTTATGCTTATGTTATTTATTTAATGAGGTATTTCAGTTAGCTGTTTTATTGCAATTACATACAGGCAATGTTTTTATTAACTGTTAATAAGCAAGTTGGTAATGATAATGGCATCATAATTGAAAAGAAAAAGATATTCCGCATTTTTAATTAAGCGCAGCTTAATACGATAGTATGATAACATTACCGGATATATACGGGGTGTTACATTTATGGTATCAGAGCAATGGTTCGAGGGAAAAGCCTGTATGTATTGCAATTGCTAGGTTGTTTGGTTGTGTCTGTCTTATGTGTTTACTCCGTCGAATGTTATTATGATAATGCATATGTGACCACACTGCGTGGGCCTGATCAACTCATAAATTGTGTAACTTGTGCAGAGTCATGGTAAGATCCGGGAGAACACGAGACACGTTGGAGGATCAACCCGATCCTGTCCTGACTGCATTGGCTGAGATGCAGGCGGCCAGAGTAGCCGATCAGGAGGCCATTAGACAGGCCAACGCGGCAATGATGGAAGCTGTTCGCGAGGCGAACCGGATAGCCGCAGCTGAGGTTCGTGAAGCGAACCGGAGGACCACTGAAGAAGTCCTCGAGGCGAACAGGATGGCGAACATGACAATGATGAGAGTCATGTTGGAGGAGTTGAGGGCTGGTCCTGCTGTCGGCCAGGCTCCACCGCCACCACCGCCGCCGCCTCCACCTAGTAATCAGGAGGGGAGCCATAGCCAGATTGGCAGTGCTGCTCATGTCGCTGAGTCAGTGGAGACCTTGGCAGAGCCTGCTGAGGATCGTGATGCTATTGATCGTCGGCTGAATGCTTTCAGGAAGCATAAGCCACCTGTGTTTGAGGGGTCTTTAGATCCTATTGCTGCGGCGAGATGGCTGCAATCGATGGACAAGATATTTCAGGTCATGCAGTGCACTGACCCCCAGAAGCTGATGTTCGCGACTTATATGCTGGAGGGCGATGCCCATGAGTGGTGGACGAACACCTCTCGAGCTTTCAGGATGCAGGGTCGTGTTATGACATGGCCATTCTTTGAGGAGTGCTTCTTGGGCAGATACTTTCCCTACGATGCTCAGGAGAGGAAACAGGGGGAATTTGATCGTTTGGTTCAGGGCTCGATGACTGTAGATGAGTACTTGGCCAAGTTCAATGAGCTGGTGAAGTTTGCACACTTCCGGATGGTTCCTCCTACTCCGACGTTTCTGGCTGCTAAGTTCCGCAGAGGACTTAGTGAGGTGATTGCCGAGCACATTGCTGGAGCTGCTTCGAGGGATTTTGGTACACTGGTTCAGCAGTGTAAGGACATTGAGGATGTTTGCGTGGCAAGCAAGGCCAAGAGGGCCAAGGTCGATGAGACCAAGGGGACTGTTGTTTCTACTCCTGCTCCTACATCCTGGAAGGACAGGAAGTTTGCTGGAAAGGGCAAGGGCAAGCAGTTGGCGACTAGGCAGGCGCCTGGTCAGTTCAAGAGAGCCGCTTCACAGCAGGGGAGTTCAGTCAGGCCTCCTTCCACTCCGAGGTGTGCGGGGTGCGGGAAGGAGCATGTTGGTCGTTGTGTTTCTGGTCAGCTGATCTGTTTCCAGTGTGGCAAGGAGGGCCACTTCTCCAGAGACTGTCCGTCGTCGACGGCGAGAGCTGCAGCTGTTCAGGCAGTTCCTTTGCAGATGGTTCCGATGGCTACTACTTCTGCACCTACACTGCCACCTGCTTCGGGGCGAGTGTACACCTTGGATAGGCAGCAGTCGGACCGCGCTCCGAACCTTGTTAGAGGTACTGTGTCTATTGGTGATTCTTCTGTTGATGTATTGTTTGATTCCGGGGCTACGCATTCGTTTGTGGCAACCCCGATTGCTTTGGGGCTTGAGCTGCCCATGTCTGTGCTTTCTCCACCGCTGCGGGTGACTACCGCCACCGGAGAAATTTGTGATTCTACCACTGTTCACCGCGATGTAGCGTTTCAGTGGAATGGCCGTGAGTTCTCGGTAGATCTGATTGGGTTGCCGATGGCCAACTTGGAAATTATTCTGGGCATGGATTGGTTGTCTAGAAACTGTGCACTGATCGATTGCTGTGCAAAGCGCGTGGTGATGTCTCCGTGTGATTCCACAGCTAGTTCCTCGCCATTTATTTCAGTGCTGCAGGCTAGGAGGGCCTTGAGAGCAGGGGCATACGGATATGTCATGTTGGGAGGTTTGGTGAGTGGGACACAGGAGGATATCACTAGCATTCCTGTGGTGGGGGAGTTCCTTGAGGTGTTTCCTGAGGAGATTCCTGAGTTTCCGCCACAGCGGGAGATAGAGTTCTCCATTGACTTGTTGCCTGGTGTGGGGCCGATTTCTTTAGCTCCATATCGGATGTCGCCACCGGAGTTGGCTGAGCTGAAGAAGCATATTGAGGATCTTTCAGCGAAAGATTTCATCCGGCCGAGTGTGTCTCCTTGGGGAGCACCGGTCATCTTTGTGAAGAAGAAGGACGGGACAATGCGATTGTGCACCGATTACCGGCAGTTGAACAAGGTGACGATCAAGAACAAGTATCCCCTTCCTCGGATTGATGATCTGTTGGATCAGCTCAGGGGCGCTTGTGTGTATTCTAAGATTGATCTCCGGTCCGGATACCATCAGATTCGGGTGAAGCCGGAGGATGTCCCGAAGACCGCGTTTCGTTCGAGATACGGTCACTTTGAGTATTTGGTGATTCCTTTTGGACTCACAAATGCGCCGGCAGTGTTCATGGATTACATGAACAGGATTTTCCCCGTTTCTGGATCAGTTTGTGATAGTCTTCATTGACGACATTCTGATTTACTCCAAGACTGAGGAGGAGCATGCGAAGCATCTGAGGATTGTTCTGCAAGTTTTGAAGGAGAAAAAGCTTTATGCTAAGCCTTCTAAGTGTGAGTTTTGGCTCAAATCAGTCAAGTTTCTGGGGCATGTGATTTCAGCAGATGGAGTTGCAGTGGATCCCAACAAGATCGAGGCCGTACTGGATTGGGAGAGGCCCAAGACAGTTACGGAAGTGAGGAGTTTCCTGGGTTTGGCAGGTTATTACCGGAGGTTCATCAAGGGTTTCTCTACGATGGTTCTCCCTTTGACTCGTCTTACTCGGAAGGAGACTCCATTTGTGTGGACTCACGAGTGTGAGGAGTGCTTTCAGGAGTTGAAGGAGAGATTGACTACTTCTCCAGTGTTGGTCCTTCCTAATCCTGAGGAGCAGTTTGAGCTTTACTGTGATGCTTCTGGTAAGGGGCTGGGCTGTGTGTTGATGCAGTCCGGTAGAGCAGTTGCTTTTGCTTCGAGGCAGTTGAAACCGCATGAGGAGAATTACCCGACTCATGATTTGGAGCTGGCTGCGATCGTGTTTGCTTTCAAGATTTGGAGGCATTATCTGTTCGGTATGCAGTTTGTGGTGTTCAGTGACCACAAGAGCTTGAAGTATCTGTTTGACCAGAAGGAGTTGAACATGAGGCAGAGAAGATGGATGGAGTTCCTGAAGGATTACGACTTTGAGCTGAAGTACCATCCTGGTAAGGCCAATGTGGTAGCCGATGCTTTGAGCCGGAAATCCGGGAGCTTGTCAGTTCGTTACTTTGTAACTTTGATGTGGTTGCGAAGTTTCGGAAGTTGGCAGTGACCACTCCGTGCGAGAGTGCACTTTTCGAGTTGGAGGCAGCAAACGTTGTGAACGAGCTGTTGGAAAAGATCAAAGAGGCGCAAGTTCAGAGAGAGTGCCTGGATTATGTGAAGAACCAAGACGGTGTGTCTTGGAATGAGGATGGACTTCTGATGTTTCAGCAGAGGATTGTGGTTCCTCGAGGTCCGTTGACCGATGAGGTTATGGCAGAAGGCCATAAGGGCCAGTTTTCTATCCACCCTGGTGCTACAAAGATGTATCAAGATCTGAAGAAGAACTTCTGGTGGCCGGGCATGAAGAAAGATGTTGTTGTTTTCGTGTCCAAGTGTTTGATTTGTCAGAAAGTGAAGATCGAGCACCAGAAGCCGTCTGGTAAACTTCAACCTCTTGAGATTCCAGAGTGGAAATGGGAGAGCATTTCCATGGACTTCGTTGTGGGTTTGCCGAAGACTCAGGTTGGCTGTGACTCGATATGGGTCATTGTGGACAGACTGACGAAGTCTGCCCATTTTCTTCCAGTGAAGGTGAGCTTCACTACAGAGCAGTTGGCCAGACTTTACGTTCGCGAGATCGTGAGGCTTCACGGGGTGCCCGAGAGTATCATCAGTGATAGGGACCCGAAGTTCACATCTCGGTTCTGGGAGGCGCTGCAGGGAGCTTTTGGTACGCAGTTGAGACTGAGTACAGCCTATCACCCTCAGACTGATGGACAGACTGAGCGGACTATCCAGACCTTGGAGGACATGTTGCGGGCTTGCACGTTGGAGCAGGGCTCGGCATGGGATAGGTACCTTCCTTTGGTGGAGTTTTCGTATAACAACAGTTTCCATGCTAGCCTGGGCATGGCACCCTTTGAGGCGTTGTACGGTAGGAGGTGTCGTACACCTACCTGCTGGTCTGAGGTTGGGGATAAAGAGTTGTTTGGCTTGGACTTTGTTCAAGATACTACCCAGCAGATCCAGATGATCAGAGAGAAGCTGAAGCAGGCGCAGAATCGCCAGAAGAGTTACTACGATGTCAAGCATCGTCCACTGGAGTTCAGTGAGGGTGAGCACGTGTTTGTGAGGCTTTCACCTGTCACCGGTGTTGGACGAGCACTCGGAGTGAGGAAGTTGAGCCCGCGATTTATTGGGCCATACCAGATCCTTGGTAGAGTAGGACCTGTTGCCTATCGACTTGCCTTGCCTCCGAACTTAGCCAACATCCACGACGTGTTTCACGTGTCTCAGCTTCGGAAGTACGTGGCGGATCCTTCGCACGTGGTGCAACCGGATGATGTGGAGGTTCGGGAGAACTTAAAGACTCCTGTCGGACCACTCAAGATTCTCGATCGTGGCGAGAAGCAGCTGAGGAGCAAGATCATTCCGATGGTCAAAGTGCAATGGTCAGGAAGAACTCCTGAGGAGTGTACCTGGGAGCGAGAGGACGAGCTTCTCCGGCAGTATCCAGAGTTTCGAGACAGGTATATTCTGATTTTGAGGACAAAATCCTTAAAAAGGTGGGGTGAATGTAAGAACCCGCACCGCTAATTAAGATAATTAATGAATTAATTGTGATAATTAGGAAATAATTCCATAATTGACCCTAATAATTATTATGAGGCTTTAATAATTATAATTAGTGGGTAAGAATGCTGAAAGTCGCTTTTCGGAAGAAAAGTGCAGATACCGGTTCTGCTAGTCGGTATAAATGCGTACCGAAAAAGTATCCCGGAAAATTATAATAAGTGCATGATAATTACTAGAATAATATGTAGGACTTGTAAAACGAGTTTCAAGTCAAAATAATGAGATCTGATGCCAGAACTGATACTGGCTATGGAAAAGCGCGTACCGGAAAGGTGCTCCGAAAAATAAAATAAAAATATGATAATTCTTAGAAAAATGAGTAGGTTGTGATTCCAAAGTTTGGGATCAAGATCTTTTGCGTAGCTATTAAGGCTAATACTGCGCGTTTAAGTGTTTTGGCTATTTATATGCCTATTATGGGCACAAAACCCTAGGCATCAAATTTTCTTACGTGAGTGCAGCTGGTGGCTGCTGCCTTTGGCCTTCTCCACCCTTGTGTGGCTTCCCTTGTAGCCTTTCTTCTCTTTTCTTCACATTAACACCTTGGGTGTGTGCATTAAAGCTTTGGGAAACACTAGAGAGTTGCATTTCTGAGTTGTGAAGGGTGTGTGAGGGAGTGAGTTTCTGACCTTGGGTTTGGAAGGAGTTTGAACCTTTGACTTGGCATTTGTGGTGCCAAGGAGTCATCTTTTGGTGAAAGAACCAACCTTTGTGAAGGTATTTTCGTTTGGTGTGAAGTCAGAGCCTAGGGAGCTGGTTGTTAGCTCCAAGAGCACCTCCATTTTCTGTTTCAAGCCTTTGGTGAGTTATACCAACCTTGATCATGTGTTTTTATGGGTTAAAGGTGTTATCTTTGCATGTAAATGGGTTAAGTAAGTAACCAACTGTAATGTTAACCAAAGTGGGTCTAAAAATGCATGCTTTTACGTGTTGAAGTGTTAAAAATGGAACCTTAAAAGGATATCTTCACGAAATGCAGAAACTGCATTCTGTCGCGAAATATCCGGATATTTCGAGTGAGATATCCGGATATTGGATATCCTGATATTTGGAGGGAGATATCCTGATATTGGATATCCTGATATTGGATATCCTGATATTTCGAGGGAGATATCCGGATATTGGATATCCTGATATTTCGAGTGAGATATCCTGATATTTCGAGTGAGATATCCGGATATTGGATATCCTGATATTTCGAGTGAGATATCCGGATATTGGATATCCTGATATTTCGAGTGCGATATCCTGATATTGGATATCCTGATATTTCGAGTGAGATATCCTGATATGGGATATCCTGATATTTCGAGTGCGATATCCTGATATGGGATATCCGAGTGAGATATCCTGATATGGGATATCCTGATATTTCCAGTGAGATATCCGGATATTCTAGGATTTCGAATAGCAGTAGCTTTACTGTGCATACAGTAAGCAATTGGGGGGTTTGCGGACCCTAGATTAAGAAAGTTGGGCTTCTGTAATTAATGAACTAAGTCAGAATCAAGTGATTAAGGGCTTATGGCTTTGTATGGAGCCTTAAGACGTAAAACGTAAAGGAAAGGCGTTGTCTTTTAGTTGTATGCTTGAGATGCATAATTATTGATATAATATTGGTCCATAACAGATTGTGATTCTGCTGTGTTTGGACTGTGAGCTTGTGGACTCTTGGCTTTGGGTGTTAGCTTGCAAGGTAAGCTTTCGTGTCCTCGGTTTAGCCATGTTGTGGTTCCACCATGTTCCATGGGGATATGGTATATGCATGCTGTGTTACATGCTTTTGAAAATATGAAATGTTGATTGAACTTTACATGTAATGGCTTTTAATATGCATGTGTTGTTCCATCTGGACGGTAAGCCTGAGTATGTGGCGTCATACAATACGGTGATCCGGGGTGGATGCAAGTGGCGTCTTGCACTATATGTAGGAGATAGACGTATTCCTGCATTTCTCTGGCCAGTAGAATAGTATTGACACACATGACATGATTATCTGCTGCATTGCATTATTTTAGAACTGATGATGATGAACTGCTTTTAAACTTATATTGCACATGTAAGTGAGCTTGGGGTGGAAGATCCTTGAGGACCCCTTGTCTTACTGAGATTTCTTGTTTAGAGATCTCACCCCACGTTTGGGGAATGCTTATTTCAGGTTCAGGTAGTATGGGGGGCTGATGTCTCTGGTGGCAAGAGGCCAGAGCATGATTGATGGTTATTATTATGACTGCTTTGTTGATAGCATGACTGGACTGGATGCTGTTTATGTTTTCCGCACCGTTATTATTGTATTGTTAATGTTGAGACTGATGTTGGGCTTTGTTGCCTTATTTGTGTGAGCATGGGGTTTGTCCATGTCACTTTATGTTAGTACTTTGAGCTGAGTTGTATAAACTGATTAGTTGGTCCGGTCTACGTGTTGTAGTTCCGTGACTAGAGACTTATGCTTATGTTATTTAATTAATGAGGTATTTCAGTTAGCTGTTTTATTGCAATTACATACAGGCAATGTTTTTATTAACTGTTAATAAGCAAGTTGGTAATGATAATGGCATCATAATTGAAAAGAAAAAGATATTCCGCATTTTAATTAAGCGCAGCTTAATACGATAGTATGATAACATTACCGGATATATACGGGGAGGGTTCCTTTTTCTTCAATTACTCAAGTTATTTGCAGTAAACTTAATACAATGTTATTTTGGGGCGGAAATTATGGTGTTTTTGTAATTTTAATTTATTTCAGGATTATAATAGTCTTTATATTTATAATTTTTTAAGATTTCAATACTAAGATGACATCGTTTTGGGAATAAATGCAGATAACTTATCTACATTAATTGCAGAAACATTTTTTCCCTTTATTTAAATTGATTACTTAGAACACCGAAAATACGCTAGTGTGATTTTTTTTTCCACTATTGATTGATTACCATATTAATCTGGCCGAATCGGGGAATTTTAAACGTGGCAAAGTTCTTTTCATTATATTTTTAATACTGCTTCATACCCATTATTCGCACACTTAATATAACTATAATTGCTCACATGCAAGCCTAAGCTCGATTTTTTTTCAATTTAATTGGATATATTCTAGATTATTTTGAGCTATTACACAAGTTTCTTATATGAGAATTTGGATATCCAATTACAACATTTTGAGCTACGCTATCGTATCAGCGATTGCAATTATCTACATCAACGATACCAACTCGAAGCAGATCACCTATAGGACCTTAAGGCTTGCTTGCAGCTTCTAATTTTTCTTTTGAAAATCAAGAAACACAAGCTGGAATAGTTTCACATTGTTTATAAACGAAGGCGATTTTCGAACAGTTTCTTTAAAATTATTCTAAGTTGTCAGAAGTAGTAGTACTAAAATAAGAGCATTTTGCTACATAACTTTCAAACAATTTTGATTTGGAAAATATTAAAAACAAACATTAATTAAAAAAGTCACATAATGACATTACATCGCATATATAAAATTTGGAAATTAAACATTTATTTAATACAAAAATTGAGCTAATGCGTTCTTCACCACGTAGTTTGCAATGATACCATTGGTTTTGTCCGTTGGATGAAATGAGTCCCAAAATACATATTTGGAAGCATCTATGCAACTGAAAAGACTGGCCCTGCTGCATGCATATCCCATCTCAAACATTCCAGTAGCACAGCATGACATTGAGGTCACTTGAAACCCTGAACACAAAAATATCTTAATTATATCTATAATGTTTTAATTTATCTTTTGTTTAAATAAACAACTGTATAATAACTTATTTCTTATTGTAAAAAAAGTTTTGTAAACTTCAAATTTATCTTTTTGTATTAATGATATGAAAATAGAAAACAGTAATAAGAAAAAAAGGGATAATTGAAGGAACATGAAACAAAATTTAAGTTTTAGAAATTACATTTTGATGTATGTTTTTTGGGATAGGTTATTTTACCTATCTTTTTTTTTCTGCTCACCTTTGCCTACTACTCTAAAAGACTATAATCTTAATTAACATTTATCTTTCTCTCTCCTCTTTAGATTCTGATCTAACGGTGTTACAGAGCGTGGCAGACAAAGATAGGCAGAAAAAAAAAAGGCAGAATAACATATCTCATATTTTTTTATATTATTAATATTGTAATTAAATGCATCTAAAATATTTTTATGGAAGTATATATGATACTCGTAAAATTTTCAAGAAAATAAGTAAAATTCACTATAGTATAAAAAATAATGAAAATAAAACCTTCATGCAATAAAGCTAACATACTCACTAACCTTTCCCGTGGTTGTGTAACATCAAATGCTATGGACATCAAAAAGACAAAAAATAAAATAATCTATTTATAAGTTCTATATATGCATAACTTACCATATTGAGAAGGCTTTTTTACAATATGCAACAAAATATCATACGGATTTGAAAATACTATTCTGACTCCACGAAGGTCCTTCTTCAGCTTTGTGGTCAATTTATTGAGCTTATCATTGAACTCCAATGCAATGTTATTGTAACTAGGAACACAGTCATTCCCACCAACAAAATTTGTGGTCCTCTCTAAGGGCAAGCACCCCATGGGAGGTAAACCTCCTAGGGATATCTTCCTGGCACCAAGACCATAGAGTTTGTGGATGAAATTCTCAGCTATTCCAGCAAGAAAACTTTGATACTCTCTCGGTGAGTATTGTGATGCCCTACCAGGGATTGCATAGTAGTTCTCTAGAAAGTCATTTGTTCCTAAACTTATCACGTGCAATGACTTTGTTATTGTCTCATTTGCCCTTCTTTCTCCGAGATAGGTACTCAATTTCTTTTGGTATCCCTTGTAGTACTCCAACTGCTTCCATAATGGTATCACAGACTGCATTTATGACCCAAAATTCAAATTAATAAATAATGTGAACCAAATGGGATAGAATTTGTACACATTACATAACTAACTGTCAAAGTAATTTAAACTATAGTCCTTTTTATCAAGCATAAACAATGCTAGACTTGTTCTTTAAATCTGTTATTTAATTTAAAGAGTAATATTACTGACACAAATATTGACATCACAATACAAATGTGTCTTTACCTGAATTTAGGTGCCACATCTAAACTTTCATTCTGAATTTATGTCTTCAACTTCCTTTTAATAACATCATTTATTATTTTTTAGGGAAAGGATCCGTTTACAAAAAAAAAAAAAAATTGCAAAGTACACTAAGTACGACCGGTCGTATATTGCATGATTAAAGGATGAATGGTCGTACTTAGTATAATTTGTAAGAGTTTGTAAATAAAAAAAGCTTGTAAATATAACCTGCCCCTATTTTTTAAATTAAAACGTTAGATTTTCATGGTGAGAAGCTCATATGCGAAGAGATATCTTTAGTCCAAAGGCTCAAATCACCTTCATATCGTCACAGTCATCAGAAATGGGCTTTTTTATACCAATGAAAATAAATAAGGTTGGTTAGTATAATCCAACTCATGCAACATATCAAACATTATGAAGCGACAGAGAAAGAAAAAAAAAACACATTAATACTGAGATTAAAAATAAATTAAATGTAAGCCACGAGGATTGATTTAATGTTAAGAAATGTAACTAATTTATGGGTTTTATAATTCTCATGTAACATGAGAATTGAAATCTCATGTTGTAGAGATAAAAAAACATGTGGGACCCATATGTTAGAAAAAATTATGTGTATCAGCACGGAAATCGAAAGGTGTGTAGGAAGATTTCAATTCTGATGTTAAATGATAATTATAAAATCCCTAATTTATATGAGGTTGTAGATTCGAATCTCAGTGTTATTATTCTATAAAAAAAATACTTTTAATCCAAGAGTGGTTGGTCTAGTGACGATTTAGCTAAATATCAGTATTTGATATATACAAGGAATAGTGAGTTTGATTCCTGAGAGTCGTAACTTTCGAGAATGGTAGAAAAACTCAAACTAGAAACCGGATTAGTCAGCCTATTAGGGCTTTAGACTGCGGTTGGTAACTACCGAAAAAAATATATATATATATATATATATATATATATATATATATATATATATATAAATTTAATAATGAGACGCGCGTTACTTACTAGCACATCTGAAGTAGCATTGTCATAACCGGTAGCAGCAGAAGCAAAAGTGACCCCAGTGGCAAAATGTGAGATGTTATAATTAGGATCCAAGTATGCTGGTATATATGGCTTGATTCCAAAGGCTTCAGATATGAAATCTGTTGCTATTTTCCCATTGCTGAATCTCCCAGTTGGTTTTCCACCTACAAAGTCACGACCATATGGCTGGAAATTGCTCCTAGCAACAGTGGCTATGTAATTGTTGTTCCCTGCATCAACGGATGAGTCACCAAAGACAATGATAGCTGGAACCTTAGCACTAGTTATGGTAACCACGGTGAGACATTGTAGCAAAATGATGCACAATATGTGCCCTTCCATTGTGTGTGTGTTTAGGGTAAGTGTGATGTGAGTGAGGTATGAGTTTTGTAGATATTTGTGATGGAATAAATATTGGTTTGGGATATTAATGGAACTTGGATTTTTAGGTGAATAAGTTGTTGGAACCATAATGTCTAAGGGATGATTTATGTGTTTTTTAAATGGGATGGCCATTTGCACTTTTTATGGTACAAATGAAAGTTTGCACAAATTTGGTGTGATAATGACTGGGGATATGTTTCTTTTAAGTAGAGACATATATAGTTGCAGAGTGCGTGGTAATGGGAAGTGTGAATTTGGGATTTTTGTACTCCAAAAATGGAAGTTGCTCAAAAAAATTTAGTGCAATGGTCAAGGGTTAGATAAATTTACTATCTCGAACAGTGTAACTTGGCAAAAAACGACCACACCACCAAAAAGTGCCAACAGTTTCGAATAATTGATGTACTAGCTAGTAGGTAGCACGATTAATTACTTTTAAAGTCTTTTTAAAAATATAAATTAAGAGAAAAATATATATAATCATTAAGAGATAGCGTAATTCATTTAAGTAAAATATAAAAAGTATAGATTGAAAGAGAAGCATATTTGAAATTGGGTATTATATTTCTCATTCAACATGATAATTGAATTTTCATGTTCTAGAGACAAAAAACATGTGAGACCCGTATGTTAGAAAAAATTATGTGTAGGACCCACGTTGGCAAGAAAATCAAAGGATATATAAGAAAATTCAAATTCTCATGTTAAATGAGAAATATAAAACACTTTGAGATTTTAAGGAAGATATGCATAATTAATATAAAATAATTTTTAAAAAGATTAAAATAACATGTACTATTTTTTAAGAGAAAGTTTTTTAGTTTAATATATATGATTCGTAGACGCGCGTCAAATATAATTGGACTCGGTAAGTTTGTAATTTATAAATTTATAATTTTTTTAAATTTTTGTATAAAGTAATTAATAATAATATTTTATTATTTGTACCATGATTAAGACTTCGAAGCATTTTTATCTTTCATGCAATTTTAACTTTGAGTTATGTGATTTGTTGTTATAATATAGGGAAATGCATTTGTCCATTTTACATGATAAATGAATACCTGTTATATTAGGAAAAGATAAATTATATAATATTAAAGAAAATAAAAAGGCATATTATTCAATAAATTGGTCTTATTTTTTTCTTAATATAACAACTATTTATTTATCTTGTAACACGACAAATACATTTCCCTTTAATATATATGGGGAAGGATATTGTGACAACCAAGTTATGTTACTACCAAGTGACTACCAATCAATCTTACCGTTAGATCGATTATCTTGATCCAACGGTTATATTTATTTCCATCTTTGTATGGTCATGATTTCCCAAATTTAATATTTTGCATTTATTTTCACCTTTCTATGGTTATGATTTCCCATATTTAATGCTTTCACTTTAAATATGGGGAATCATGAACATACAAATATGGAAATAAATATAACCGTTGGATCAAGATAATCGATCTAACGATGAGATTAATTGGTAGTCACTTAGTAGTAATACAACTTGATTATCACAATATTCTTCCCGAATATATATATACACACATCGAGCTAGTGTTTGTTTTGTTATAAAGTAGTAATTGAGCCCAAGGACAGACCTACTCGGGGGGCTTGGGGTGGCCCCCTAAATATGGGAAAAAATTATTCCATATAAAAATGATAATTTGGATAAGCTCATAGATGAAGCAGACTTAAGAGACTTGAAGCTGGAAGCGATATCCCAAAGCTATGAAACAAAAACTGTAGCTATTCGAGTTTGAACTTACGTAACAATTGTTTTGTCATCCATTTAATGCTTATTTCTGTAATTGTGTTCAAAGTTTTCTAAATCAACCCTATACACTATATTTATATGATTATTTTTGCATGCCTAGTATTTTTTTGTTATACAAAGTTAATTTATTGTCAACCATTTAAACATGGAGCCAGATAATTGGAATAGTGTAAGTTATGTTAAGATGATTGAGTTAATAACCGTACCGCTAATTAAGGAGATTAATTAAATAAATATGATAATTAGGAAATAATCTCATAATTAACTCTAATAATTATTATGAGGCTCTACTAATTATAATAAGTGAGTAATAATGATGAAAATCGCTTTTCAGGCAAAAAGCGCAGATATCGGTTCTGCTACCCGGTATAAATGCGTACTGGTGAACTATCCCAGAAAATTATAATAAGTGCATGATAATTACTAGAATAATATTTAGGACTTGTAAAACGAGTTTCAAGTCAGAATAATGAGAACTGTTGCCAGAACTGATACTGGCTATGGAAAAGTGCGTACCGGAAAGGTGCTCCGAAAAATAAAATAAAAATATGAAAAATCTTAGAAAAATGATTAGGTTAAGATTCCAAAGTTTGGGATCAAAATGTTTTGCGTAGCTATTAAGGCTAATACTGTGCGTTATGACTTAACCTCTTTATATTCATTAGTTGGCACATGATCCTAGGTTAAATTTTAGCCTCCTACGTGCCTTTTTCTTTGAGAGACAGCAGCTGAGTATCTTGCTTGTCACCTTCATCTTCCCTCACTCTCTTGAGCCAAGATGTCATTTTTATTCTTGGTTTCTCTACCTAAACACCATTGCCTTGGGTGAGCTTGCCTTGTGTGGGGTTTAGAGTCACCACTGCTGAGTTCTTGTTGCTGTCCTAGTGGAGTCTAGGAGCTGAGTAGAGTGTGGGTAGTGAGAACCTTGGTGTTGGCATTTTGAGCTTCAAAGTGTCACCTTTGTGGAGAAAGAACCAACCTTGGTATTCCATTTTCTTTCTGGGCCAAAGTCAGAACTTTGAAGGTTCATTGGTGAGCTCCAAGAGCACATCTTGCTATGTTTTGAGCTTTGATAAGTTGTACCAACCTTGATCTTGTGTTTTATGCTTTAAAGATGAAGTCTTGGCATGTTAATGGGTAAAATGAAGTAACCAACACCTAAGAGAACTTGTATATGTTTAAAAATGGATCCTTGGACATATATAAGTGTTAAAGTTGGACCTTTGGTGGGTGTTTTCATGAAATGCATAAACTGCATTCTGTCGTGAAATATCCGGATATGTGTTCGAGAAATATTCGGATATGGATATCCGGATATGGGGTTCTGTGATATCCGGATATGGGATATCTTGATATGCCCCCGACATATATCCGGATATTCTGGGATTTCGATGAACAGTGAGGTACTGTTCATGCAGAACTGATCTATGGGTTTGTGGACCCTAGATTGAGGAAGTTGGATTTCTGTAATAACTTATCTAAGTCAGAATCATGTGATTAAGGGCTTATGACTTTGTTGGAAGCCTTAAGACGTAAAACGTAATGGAAAGGCGTGGTCTTTAAGTTGTATGCTTGTGGTGCATATTTAATGATATATTATTGGTCCATAACAGATTGTGATACTGCTGTGTTTGGACTGTGAGAGTGGTTGGACTCTTGGCTTGGATTGATTGCTTGCAAGATAATCTTTTGTGTCCTCAGTTTAGCCATGTTGTGGTTCCACCATGTCCCATGGGGATGTGGTTTATGCATGTTGTGTTACATGCTTTTGATGTTTTGGAAATGTTGTTGAACTGTTATATGCAATGTGCCTTTATGATATGCGTGTGGTGTCCACCTATATGGTAAGCCTGAGTATGTGACGCATACGACATGGTGAGGTTGTGGGTGAGGTGCAAGCGATGTTCCTTGTACTACTATGTGGGTAATAGACGTATTCCTGCATTTTCTCTGGCCAGTAGAATAGTGATAACACACATGTCATGAATATCTGTTGCACTGCATACTTTTGGAACTTATACTGGAAATTACTGCTTTTAGAACTTATATTGCACATGTAAGTGAGCTTGGGGTGGAAGATCCTTGAGGACCCCTTGTCTTACTGAGATTTCTTGTTAGAGATCTCACCCCACGTTTGGGGACGCTTATTTCAGGTTCAGGTAACCCTGGGGTTGAGACCTCGGGTGGCAGGAGGCTAGAGTTGAGTTAGATATTGTTGTATGTGCTGACATGTTGGATGCTGGATCCTGTTTACTGTTTTATGCTTTTAGCTTCAGATAGTACTATGATGTTTGCTGTTGAGACTGTTGTTGGGCATTGTTGCCTTATTTGGTGAGCATAGGGATTGTCCATGCCACATAGACTTGATTATGTCTTGTTTTAATTAAAGTTGGATAATGTATCAAGATATTGTTCGGACTACGTGTTGTAGATCTGTGACTTTAGATATTCACTTTAATATTTATATATGAGGTATTCAGTTAGTTGTCTTGCAATTTACATACAGGCGATATTTTATGGAATTGATTAAGTAATCAACTTGGCTAAGGTTAATGACGTCTTAATTGAATTAAAGAAAAAGTTATTCCACATTTTAATTAAGCATGGCTTAATACGATAGTATGTTAACAAACCGGGTTAACACGGGCTGTTACATTTTATGGTATCAAAGCACTTTCTAGGAAAAAGCCTGTATGTATTGCAATAACTTAGGATGTTTCGTTGCGTGTCTATCTTGTGTTCTATTTGATTGGTGTGTATTATGATAATGCATATGTGACCACATGGCATGGGCCTGATCAACTCATTCTTTGTGTAACTTGTGCAGAGTCATGGTACAACCAAGGAGGAACCAGGGTACGAGTGAGGATCAACTGGATCCTGTCCTGGCTGCATTGGCTGAGATGCATGCAGCCCGACTAGCCGACCAGGAGGCAACGAGGTTGGCAAACCAGGTTATGCTGGACGCCATGAGAGAGGAGAACAGGAGAGCCACCGCGGATATTCTGGAGGAGAACCGGATGGCAAACATGACTATGATGAGGGTCATGTTGGAGGAGATGAGGGTTGGTCCTGCTGTTGGCCAGTGTCCTCCACCACCTCCACCGCCTCCACCTCCACCTAGTCATCAGGAGGACGCCCAGAGTCAGATGGGTGAGGGTAGCCACCTGACGGGGGCTATGCAGGCCGTTCCTGTTTTTGTCGAGGATCGTGATGAGATTGACCGTCGGCTGAATGCTTTCTGCAAGCATAAGCCACCTACTTTTGATGGATCCTATGATCCCATTGCTGCTGCTAGATGGCTCTAGGCCTTGGACAAGATATTCAGGGTGATGCAGTGCACCGAGCCACAAAAGCTGATGTTCGCCACGTACATGCTGGAGGGCGATGCCCGTGAGTGGTGGACGAACACTTCCCAGGTGTTCGAGATGCAGGGGCACATGATGACATGGCCATTCTTTGAGGATTGCTTTCTGGGTCGATACTTTCCCTACGATGCACAGGAGAGGAAGTAGGGAGAGTTCGACAGGTTGGTTCAGGGCTCGTTGTCTATTGACGAGTATCTGGCCAAGTTTAATGAGCTGGTCAAGTTTGCTCATTTTCGGATGACGAGACCGACTCTCATTTTCTTAGCTGGTATGTTCCGTAGGGGACTTAATGAGGACATTGCTGGTCACCTTGCTGGTTCTACTGCGAGAGACTTCGGGGCTCTGGTACAGCAGTGTCGTGATATTGAGGATTTTTGCAGCGCAAGTAAGGCCAAGATTGAGGTGCCACAGGGTACTGGTGGTTCCACTTCCTGGAGAGACAGGAAGTTTGGGAACAAGGGTAAAGGAAAACAGTTGACGGCTAAGTAAGCACCAAATCAGTTCAAGAGGACTTCTGCTCAGGGGAGTGCAGCGAGACCTCATGCTCCCAGATGCTCGGGATGTGGGAAGACAGATTTTGGGTCGTGTTCCACAGGCCAGTTGATATGTTTCTAGTGTGGCAAGGAGGGCCACTACTCCCGAGATTGCCCGTCGGCGACGGTGAGAGCTGCTGTAGTGCAGGAAGTTACCTTGCAGATGGTTCCTACAGTGGCACCAGCAGTGCCACCTGCTACTGGGCGTGTGTACACCCTTGATCGGCAGCAGTCGGATAGAGCTCCGGACCTTGTCAGAGGTACTGTTACCATTGGTGGTTCAGCAGTTGATGTGTTATTTGATTCCGGGGCAACGCATTCGTTTGTTGCTACCACGATTGCTGTGGGGCTTGAGTTGCCCAGTGCTGTGCTTTCTCCACCGATGCTGGTGACCACCACCACCGGAGAAAAATGTTTGACCTCCACTGTCCATCGCGATGTAGCGTTTCAGTGGGATGGCCGTGACTTCTCGGTAGATCTGATAGGATTGCCGATGGCCAACTTGGAGATTATTTTGGGCATGGATTGGCTGTCCAAAATCTGTGCATTGATTGATTGCTGTGCCAAGAGAGTGGTGATGTCTCCGAGTGGATCCACAGCCAGTTCCTCACCATTCATTTCAGTCCTGCAGGCGAGGAGGGCCTTGAGAGCAGGGGCATTTGGCTATGTCATGTTGGGAGGTTTGGTGAGTAGGACACAGGAGGATCTCACTGGCATTCTTGTGGTGAGGGAATTCCTCGAGGTCTTTCCTGAGGAGATTCCTGAGTTTCCACCACAGAGGGAGATAGAGTTCTCCATTGACTTGTTGCCTGGTGTGGGGCCTATTTCATTAGCTCCATATCGGATGTCGCCATCGGAGTTGGCTGAGCTGAAGAAGCATATTGAGGATCTTTCAGGGAAAGACTTCATTCGGCCGAGTGTGTCTCCTTAGGGAGCACTGGTCATCTTCGTGAAGAAGAAGGATGGGACAATGCGATTGTGCACCGACTACAGGCAGTTGAACAAGGTGACGATCAAGAACAAGTATCCCCTTCCACGCATTGATGATTTGCTGGATCAGCTCAGGGGTGCTTGCGTGTATTCGAAGATCGATCTCCAGTCCGGATACCATCAGATTCGGGTAAAGCCGGAGGATGTCCCTAAGACTGTGTTTCGCTCGAGATACGGTCATTATGAGTATTTGGTAATCCCGTTTGGACTCACCAATGCACTCGCAGTGTTCATGGACTACATGAACAGGATCTTCCAGCCGTACCTGGAACAGTTTGTGATCGTCTTCAATTGAAAAAATCAACTATAATTAATTAACAAGTTTTCAAATATAAGCAACACATGGCTACTCAAACTTCAATTCGCTATGGCCCAAGTCTAAAATCTTCACAATGGAAAAGAATTCCAAAATCCAACAAATCAATAATTTGATAGCTAAAATCACTGTGATTACAGATATCAAAATCCTAGATAACCAAAGTCATAGTGAAGAATCTGACACTTGAATCCTGATAGTCAATAAATAAATAAAAGGAAAAATAAAATGAAGAGAAAGAATAAGAATATAATAGTATATGATACTCTATAACACGAGAAAAAATAAACAATGTGCATAACGTAATTACATCCAGGGAGTTAAAACACAATAGAATTCCATAGTCACATTAATACAGAGGCTTTACAGGGGAATGGAATGGATACATTTCATGTATCAGGTATATGCGAGAATGGCTTTAGGAAAAAATCCTAAAACAAGTCAAATGTTTTCTTGCTCAGAATTCAACATCACTAACTCTAGAAACTGTTATTGTCTTTGTTTATCTGCATTTAAACCATCCTGAAACAAGGTGATATTTTCTTCTTCAAAGAATCGCAAAGTTCCATGAAGTTGTTTCGTATGCAATTTGATGTCCTTTGTCAAGTCTTCTTCTCTAACCCATTGTCGTCTGAATAAAAATTAACAGTAGACAAATGAAACTAAATGTTAAAACATAAATTAATAGCAGATAATCAATTTCTGGTTAAATTAATGGGAAAGTGTTTGTCCTTTTAAATGACATAACTTATATCATTTCACTCTCCCAAAGAGGTGAGACCCACACCTTTATATTTTTTGTCCACTCTCTCTCCCTTTATCTATCTCTTTCTCTCACTTAAAATGACACAACTTTACATCCTTTAAAATGATACACACTCTTCCATAGAATTAAAACAAAGAACCAAATACACACGATTCCAATGAATCAAAGAACCTGGCAGTGAAAAGTAAACACGCACAGGTCCGTAATGGCAACAACAAGGTCGACTAGAGACAACAACACGCATAGGTCTGAAACACCGACAGTAAGATCGACCACCGGCAATAAATGCACACAAAGGCTGGCACGACGATGGTGGGTGACAGACAGGGCTAAGACGACACTCGAATAAGATGTGTGGAAGATGGTCGCGATGGAGTGGTTTGGACGCAAACGAGGCAATCTACCACGATGGAGAGGCGAGGTTTGATCGAAGGAATGAAGAGTGTAAGAGAGAAGGAGAATGTCGTAGATGTAAAGAGAAAGAGGCATAAATATATACATATAGATATATATGGTAAAACCATTTCTGCAGCCGCTTTACATACAGCAACGACAGGTGTATGCTTATGATTCCCCACATTTAATGCTTTCATCCTTTGTATGGTTATGATTCCCCGCATTTATGCTTTCAAGTATATATATGACAAGTATTTGATTGCTGCACATACAGCAGCTGCAGAAATGTAAACCCCTATATATATATATATATATATATATATATATATATATATATATATATATATATATATATATATATATATATATCCCGCTTGACGTTCAGAAAATAAATTCGGGGAATCATAACCAATCAACGATTTTAGATTGGTTACGCGTGGAAAATATATGTCTTTTTCGGGGAATATGTGTGTGTGTGTGTGAAATCATATCTAAAGTTGTTGTACGTTTCGGCAATCACAAGTGTATGGTTATGATTCCCAACATTTAATGCTTCCACCTTTTGTATGGTTATGATTCCTCAAATACTTTAACCTATATATATGGAAAATTTGTCATTGCTATCATTTTTTTTGCAGTGAATGGAGATAAGTTTTCTGCATTGAGCCTAAAAGGATATCGGTTTGGGGCGCAAATCAAGATATTTTTGTAATTATAATTTATTACAAGGTTATAATAGTTTTTATCATTATCATTTTTTAATCTTTCAACCCAAAACAACATCGTTTTGAGAGTGAATATAGATAACTTATCTGCATTCGTTGCAATATATATATATATATATATATATATGGGAGTGAATGCAAATAAGTTCCATTCACTCCCAAAACGACGTCATTTTGTGCTCAATGCAAATAACTTATTTGCATTCACTGCATAAAAAGACTTATATAGGCTTTAATGTTTCTATAGTGAATGCAAATAAGTTATCTACATTCACTCCCAAATTGACGTCGTTTTGGGCTCAATACAGATAACTTATCTGCATTCATTGTAGAAAAATCGAACCCATATATATATATATATATATATATATATATATATATATGCTAAAATTATTTTTTCAGCCGCTTAACGTCCAGTAATGACAGATATATGATTATGATTCCCCACATTTAATGCTTTCACCTATATATATGGTAACTATTTGACTGTTAGACGTCACGCGACTGGAGAAATAATTTTACCATATATATATATATATAGGGTTATATTTATCTCATTTTATTTGAGAGAAACAATTTTCCTACACACATAAAAAAGGGGTGGGTCTCACCACTCTTTTTTTTCTCTCCTCTTACTTATGGGTCTCACTTGTAATTTTATTTCTATAACATGATGTAACTATTTTTCTATAACATAAGAAAAGTATTTCCCATATATATATATATATATATATATAGGCACATGATCCTTTGATATCAGTGTCAAACTTTAAAATTTGACACCAAATCCTAACCGTTGATTTCCGCCAATCAACAGTTATAATATTTGTCAATCAAACTTATTAATTAATTATTAATTCCAAATAAATGATAATCGTTGATTGACGGAAATTACCGGTTAGGATTTGCTGTAAAATTTCAAAGTTTGACACTGGTGTCAAAAGATTATCTCTCTCTCACACACACACACAATGTGTGTGTGTTTTGGAAACGACTAGCCATTTCTTATGACGATTAATCCAAATGAGCCCTCGGGACCATCTTGAGCACCCTATCCTGATAAACTATGTTGCACCGACATCGACACTTTAATTCTAAAGAATATTAAATTTTGACATGTTAGGACACGTTTTGATATTAAATAATATTTTTAATTTATGGAGTATATATTATATTTAATATTTAATAATTTAACAAAAGAATAAAACTAAACTTATAATACCTATCAATTTTGCAAAGAAACATAAGACCTACATATTTACTATTATATTTTTAAATTAAAAATATCTTATACACTTCAATGAAATTTATTCGTATCTATTTTTAATTTTTATTATATTAATTTGGTTAAATATCGATAAACTTTTTCAGGATATATAGTGAAATTTTAAATATTATAGATGTCGAAGCATATCAAAGTGTTGAGAAATGTCAAAAAGTGTCGGGATATCATAAAGTGTCGAATATGACACTTCAAATTTCAATGCTACATAGCTAATAAATAATCACAGATTTTAGAATAGTTTTTGTGCTCCTCAGTTCTTACCACTGCTCGAAGCTTGCGAATTGCGATTAACTCTTGAAGGTTCGTTTTGGGATGAGAAAAAGTTGTTATAAACATACGATGAACAGATAGTTTTTTTATTTTTTTTATTTTTTTTATTTTTAGAATTAAACACATAATCTAATTAAATCTCTCACTAGACCAATCTTAATGGCTTGATTCAATTATTTATATATTAAGATTAATAATACGGTTTGGGAAAAATAATCAATATTAAATTATAAAGAAATTAAACCCTAGATAACATAGAAACGGCCGACGAAGAAGCATGTACATGCAAAAAATATCAATAGTTACATTTTCACACATGATATATGCATGGTGACATGTCATACCACACTAGCACAATAAACACAATGTATAAGAAAATAAAAAAATACATGAACACAACTATATATGCAATATTGCAATAAGAATCAAAGTCAAAGTTCCTCAAAACCATTATCTATTATTCCCACTCAAAATCATAACGGCAATTCAAATAGTTTTTAAAATTGTAATTAATATAAAATTATTAATTCATAATTAATTGTTAATATTCTTAAAATATATAATTATTCTTATTTCCTCTTTCTTAATATTTGATGACAAATGCTATCTAAATTAAAGATATTTAACATCATTCTTTGAAGTTATTGTAAAATATTTTTTTTGTAAAGTACGCATTTTTTTTTAAAAAAATTATTGTTAATTTTTAATTTTATAATTTTTAATTTGAACCGGTTATATTTATAAATTTTTTAGTACTCTGGTATGAGGAGAGATATTCTTACTACCAAAATTTTCTACTACCAACTCACTACCTATCTAATCACCATTGGATCAACATTTTCTTTTTTTTCAAAAACATTTTAACATTCTCTCTCTTTGATTCAATGGTGATTAAATAGGTAGTAAGTTAGTAATAGAAAATTTTAGTACAAAGAATATCCTCCTCTTCTTGTATAGACAAATTTATAAGAGTTTGTAAATATAATATATACTTTTTAATTTTATAAAATAATTTTTTTATTTCTTCTACAAATAACTATTACTTTTTAAAAAGTGTTAAAATAAACCATTAATATGTAACATATTAAATTAATAATATAGTTTTAATACATTATATATTTCGTCTGCTCGAATGAAAAGATTGATAATTAGTAGCCATTAGCCAATGCCATGCAATGCAAAATAATTCTGGAACTTTCGATTTGGTGGGGTCGTGCGTCAGCGCTTACGTCCATATTCCGCCCAAGTTTTCCAATTATTTCATTGACCTTCCTTCACTTTTTCTTCGTCCTTACTTTCAATTTTTCATTTTTCACCTTCGTGTTCTTCTGCTCCTTAGCTTCAGGTAATTCGATTTTCTTCTTCATTATTCCATGCTGCAATTTCAATTGTGATTTCTTTTTCTTTTTTTATCAATATTTGGACCTGATTTTGTTTCAAATTTGTTATGGTTCATTTCTTTTTATTTTTAGTTTTTTCATTTTATGTGTTTGTGGTTTAAGGATGGTATCGAATTGCAGATTCTCATATGGGATTCTTTAATTTCAAGAAATTGTTTTTTGAAGCTGAGAGTTTTCTTTTGAAATTTTGTGGAATTACGGATTCTCATATTGAGTTTGGTTTGTTGGTGTGGTTAGATTTTTCTGCAAAATTTGGTTGTTTATGTGCTTATATGAAGTAGTAGTTAAGTTAACTTTATGAATTTGTGAGAATTTTCTTGTGTGGGGATCCCTGGCTGCATTGGTATAGAGTTTTGGACGTTCCCTTGTAAGAATCTTACTATTTTAGTTAAAGAAAATTCCCTAAATATTCTCACTCAAATCTTGGCACAAATGTTAAAAGGACGAAATGGTTCTGGGATTGGGCTCACAATAAAAGAGTTAAGGAGTAAGATAAAATATTGGAAAGGGGAAGGGGAAAATTTTTAAAGCTTTTTATTTGAGCTAATTTACATGGAAAGTTCACCTTTAAGGGGTCCACCTATATATATGTTAGATGTCTCGGATTACTTTTGGGGCACTGGTTGTGCCACCAACAATATATAATCATTGGCAAATGACAAGACATGTTTTGATTCTTGTAGATCAAACATGCAACCTGCATCAAGCATGCTCAACATCTCTGTTACATGGAGGGGAAAGAAGTTTGTTGCAGAGATGAATCTAAGTGCCACTGTGAAGGATCTGGGGCAGGAATTGCAAAAATTAACAAATGTCAAAGAAGATACCATGCGGCTCATTGTTCCACAGATTTCTGGCAGAACCTCGAAACTGCTGGCTCCCTTTTCTATGGAGCATTCCCATTTAAGTTTGCAGGAAACTTCCATTACTGAGGTACTATCATTTACATATACTTTATAGTTTATAATATGGATTAAGATTTTGGAAGTTGTGGTTCTTAGTGTGGTTCACATAAGTTTATAGTTCTAGAAAACATCGCAGTATGTTAGCTGGTCTTCCCTAATAATTTGATAATACTTCTGCGCTCTATTTCTCTAAAATACAAGTTGAAATATTTATGATTTATCCTACTTGAACAAAGCTATCAGTGCTCAGAGGCAACCTCTATTCCCATGATATCCAAGTGGTTCTTGGACACATATTCTTAGCAGACTTGAGTGGCTGTGGTTCTCTTTATATGCTATTCTACCAGCTATAGTATGTTTATTCCTTCAATCTTATATTGCAATTGGACTCAATTTGTAAATATGAACAGAACTTGGTATGTCATGTTAGGTTATTTGAATTAATGGTCAAGTATCATGCACTCTCTTCTGATTAGCCTTTCTGTTGAGGAGCTAGGATTTACTTTAGAATGTAACGACAGTGATCCTTTTGTTCTTATCCTAATTCATTTCTTCATAAGGATTCATTGAATTGTTTTTTCAAATAAAAAGTCCTTCTTGTTCATTCAAATTTTGCTTGTAATTTGCACTATATTAACATTGGAAATGGTGGATTTGTTCACTAAAATAATTGTCTTATTGTTCCCCTAAGTTACTAGTTTTTTTATCTCCAGGTCAGGTCAATTAAAATGATGGGTGTGTCAGCAAATGAGGTTGAAGAAGTTTTACACAATGCAAAAGCGAATTTAAGAATAGCTGGATTTGAGGATGAGGAAAATAGACTGAAACAGAGAATTTCACATGGACATCGTCCTTCACCAAAACTTCCACAAGGGCCTTATATATTTTGTGAATTTCGCACACTTGAACTTCCAGGAGTAGAGGTATTTAATTTACTACATGATTATTAATATTTCTGCTCAAGCAAAGAATCATGCATCTCTGATATTTATTCTTTATAGCTCCTTATGTTTCTGCATTTACTTTGTTACTAGTGAAGAAGTGATATGAGATTTTGGTTTAAAAAAAAAAATCATACATTGCTTTTGGACTGTGAAAGTGTAGCCTATGCATGACACTTTGTTTTGTTAAC
Organism: Gastrolobium villosum; assembly: GCA_032173675.1. Classification (NCBI taxonomy): domain Eukaryota; kingdom Viridiplantae; phylum Streptophyta; class Magnoliopsida; order Fabales; family Fabaceae; genus Gastrolobium; species Gastrolobium villosum. The sequence continues at coordinate 49,736 of JAVKPL010013695.1, read as the reverse complement.
TTATAGTGTTAATGATTAATGATTTTCCATCATATTCTTTGCTGACCATCTCATGATGTAAAAGTTTTAATTGTCAACTGATCATGGATGAATTTTGTTTTCCATTATCTTCAGCTGAATCCTCCACCTCCTGAGGCACTGAAAATAATGCACATGCTTGCTGCTGATCCTGGAATTGTTGCTGTCATGAACAAGGTACACACAAACAAATGAATTTTTCATTGGTAATATATGATTGCCATAATGGCAATATGGTGCATGTTCTGACAAATGTTCAATTTGCATCTTATAGCATCGTTGGCGTGTAGGAATTATGACTGAGATGGCTCCTGTTGGTTATGTTGGTGTGAGCCCAAAATGCATTCTTGGTTTTAACAAGGTATTGTATTCTTCAGGATGAGGGAGCTTAACGTTTTAAGCATCCAGCATTGTCCTATTGTTGATTTTTCTTTGTCTTTTCATTCTTGTTTACAGAATCAAGGAGAGGAAATATCATTGCGTCTTCGAACTGATGACCTCAAAGGTTTCAGGAAATATGAAAGCATCAAGAAAACTCTACTGCATGAACTCGTAAGATACAACATGCACCACAAGTGTCATGTGGTTTTTTCTTGATCCATAAGTATTTTAAATGAAAAAATAAAGTACAGTTGTGTATCTAAAAATGAAAGTTACCGAATTAACTTACGTTTTATTTCAGGCTCACATGATATACTCTGAACATGATGCAAACTTCTATGCTCTGGATAAGCAGGTGGAAGCACATGCTTGAGTGTTTGGCTCTCAGTCCATTATTATGCTTCGATTTAGTGCCGAATGTTGATTTAATTTGTTTCTTTGGCAGTTAAATCAAGAAGCTGCTAGTTTAGATTGGACTAGATCTGCAAGTCACACTTTGAGTGGAGTAAGGAGTTCTAAAATCTATGAAGATGATTTTATAGCAGACAGTAGAAATATTTCTCAGAAGCTTGGAGGTAACAGGACAGGTCAGGTACTAAATGCTCGGGAATCTTCAGTTGCTGCTGCTTACCATCGGATGGCTAATATTTCTGCCAACAAGTCAGGAGAGTCTGAAGCAAATCAAGAGCTGGATCCTGATTATTCTAGTTTGAATATGAGTGAAAAACCAGATCATATGACATCTGCCTCCAAAGAAATCATAGACATTGACATGCCCATCATTGTTGAGAAAGGACTTAATGGTGAGCCTGACCCTGATGATCATATTGTCAATGGAATGAAGCATGAGCCTGATCCAGATGATTCTTGTTATGGTAAAAGCTGTTGGTAGTGATGTTGTTTTAGGAATTACTGATAGCAGAACTGTATTTGAACAAAAGCCTATTGATTTTGGTGTAGCACATATTTTGCATGCTCAGACAAGTACCGTGAATTTGGGTGCAACATATGTATCTAAAGAACCTTGTCCAGATGATTCAGAAACATCTTTGAAGTCTATTGCTCCAGCTGTAGGTAATTGTTCTTCAGAAATGAGTAGTCTAAATAGGCATATAGTCTTTCAAGGATGGACATTCATAAACCTGACATTGATGTCTTGGAAACAGAAAAGAACAATTTAAAACATGGAAACAGTATATTGCTTGATTCAGTTTGTTCCATATAATCCTTAGATGTTGGACGCCAAGTTTTAATGAAAGCCATGTTTATAAAGAATCTTCTGTTGATGAATCTTATGCAGAAATTAATGTGATGGCAGAACCTGATCCCGATGATGATGCAGTCCCCACATCAAAATTATCTACAATGCCAACTGATGAGCCAGATCCTGATGACCAAGAATTTCAGAGGATCAATGATTCCGTGACTACTGTTTGCAACCGATTGTCGAAGGCCCTGGAAATGCTAAGAAGTGAAGCTAGTCCATTGCAAAGTGCTTCAATCCTCCAAAGTCTCTTGAAAATAATTAGGTATGCTTATACAGAAGAAGATTGAGTTGTCATTGTTGAATGGACATGCTCTCGCTTTAAGGCTTTAGGTTTAAACAGTTCCAGAAAATACTTTTAAGTAATTCTATTTGTAGTCATGACTTTAAGGATTCTGTTCTCCATTTATCGTTGTTGCCATCTGATTGCAGGAATGTGATTGAACACCCTGAGGTGACAAAATATAAGAGATTGCGAAAGGTAATCTATTTTACCTTTTGTCATACTGCCTGGGATATTCCTTTATTCTAAGATTTCCCTTAAAATTTTCTATTTCTACATTATGAATGTTTTGTTTGCAGGCTAATCCAGTCATTGAGAGGGATATCTTAAAAAATAAAGGTTTGCATATTCTGATCATTGGGTTTTGATATAAATTTTGCATGTTGTTAAACTGCCATACAGACACATCAAATTTCCTATGTGCAATATTTTTGAAAGATCCTAGATATTAGGTTTGTTGTGATTCTGGTAAAATTTGAATGGCAAAAACCTGATCATAGGATACTTAGAACTAATATATCATTTGACGTGCTGTTTTTCTAGATAGCAATGCCAAAGCAATGATTAAAATTTGTTAAATAAACAACTTTTTGCAGCAGCTTATGCTAACATTGTATATGCTCAAATTTGGGCTGCTAACTTTTTCCAATTTTTACTGCTACAGCTGCCTTGGAAATTCTCTTTTTGGTTGGCTTCAGCGAAGATGTTATGTTTGACGATATTGGGAAGGAAGAAGCTTACCTGGTGCTGAAGCGGGATGATCCTGGATTATTGTGGCTAGCCAAGTCCATTCTTGAGTCAAGCAAAACTTGCTAGCTCAATATACAGTTCTGAAAGACAAAGCAAAGTTGTATTTGGAAGTATGGTATATAGTATATAGAAGATGTCCTTTGTATTGTATTTGGGGGTGTAAAGATTGACATTATGTACGGGTCAAAGTATTCAACTACCATTGCTCATAGTAGAGTTGTAATACGAGGAAATTTGTATATTATTGCTTGAACAATCTTGTATATAGATTTGTAATCTACATAGCATAATTACTTACCTAATAACAAATTACTTATAGGGAATTAAATAATTACTTGCCCAAAATAATGATAATATATGGAAACAAAATATTTACAATAATCACAATGATATAATGAAACTAGGAATAGTAAAAGATCTAGGACTATGGCAATACTCCCATGTTCACCAACTCTTTTTTCCGGAATCGGCAGAGACAAGCTGGATGGAAGCAACTATGTTGCATCAGCGCTTAACAATAAGTTAGGGGTATGCTGAACATTTGACAATGAAGGACAAGGATAAGGGCATCCGACTATGTTGAACCGACACGGAATATGAAATGATAATTTGATATGTTAATTCTAAAAAATATTAAATTTTGATATGTTAGAACACATTTTTATATTAAATAATATTTTTAAGGGTTTTATAATTCTCACGTTAAATAAGGATTGAAATCTCATGTTATAGAGATAAAAAACATGTAAGATCCATGTCAGCACGAAAATCAAAGGGTGTGTAGGAAAAATTGAATTCTCATGTTAAATGAGAATTATAAAACCCTATTTTTAATATATATAATATAGTTTACATTTAATACATAGAGCAACTCATAATAAGTTATATAATTAATCAAATATTCAAACTTTATAACATAAATATAAAACAAAACAAAAATTCATACCTTGTTAATTTCTCAAGTCAAATTCCATAACAGAAATTATTAGATTTATAAATTAATTTTTCATTTTTAATTAAAAAGATAAAATAGAATTTGAATTAAAAATATATATATTGACCGCACGCATTTTTCAAAAACAAATGCGTGTCGGTGCTTTCTAGAATTTAGGTAATCTCACCTTGTATTTGCAAGAGATTGATTACATATACCTAATCAGTGAATTTCACATGGCAACAACAGTAACCATTATGCCAAATCTCCCCTTTAACGGGTGAGAGACCTAGATGGGAGAAAATTGATGCTCAATTATGTAGTTTGATATAGCGAATCATTCACTCATATAATTGAAACAAATATTTTACTCACAAATATCACGTTACACAATATTGAAGCTAGGGTTAGCTTTATAGCAATGATATACTGCGATGCATGCTGTTTATTGTGACCTTATGTCCCACATAGCTCCTTGCGAGGCAAAGGTACACAGATCCACCCCTTGGGAAAATCTCAGGCTTTCATTTCAAACTTCAATTTGGTATGAATATTTTGATTGGAATGATGGCAAAGTGAGGTTGGATTTATTTTTTGACCATGTTTGATAGAAACATAAGAAATTCCAAGCTAAATAATTTTTCTAGCATTTGAGTTTGTAACTACGGATTGGAAAAAAAAAATCCCTCCCTATATGGCTCAAGGCATTTGTGAGTTAGTGTGGCTGAAAATTGTACTTGAAGATCTCAAAATAAAATATGAGGGACCTATGAAGCTGCTTTGTGATAATAAGTCCGCTATTTGTATAGCCCATAATCCAGTTCAACATGATCGGACTAAACATATTGAGGTCGACCGTCATTTCATCAAAGAGAAACTTGATAGTGGGCTGATTACCACTCCATACATTCCCACTGGGCGTCAATTAGCTGATCTATTGACAAAGGGACTTCCTTCAGATAGATTTCAAGGACTTACTAGCAAGTTGGGAATGATAAATATCTATTCCTCAGCTTGAAGGGGAGTGTTGTAAATATTAGTTATTTACTTAATTATTATTATTTGTTGTATTGAGCCAAGCCCATTAGGTCAAGTATTATGTCAAGAATTAGGTCTTTTATTCTCTATAAATAGAGACCTCTTTGTACAAATTATTTACACAATTCAATAATATTTCAAATACCCTTTTTCAAGTTTTTGTAAGTACACCTCTCATCTTGTTCCGCTAAAGAGTTAAGGACAAGTTCCACCAAATCCTTAAAGGAGCTTCAACATCAATATTATGATTCAACCCAAGAAATCCAGGACGGATCAAGCATGAATTGAGAAGTACATTGTTTGTTCTCCTAGCCAATGTTATTAAACTCGATCTCGTCATTGACTCAGTCGAGGTACTAGGTCAATAAATTATTGGTTCAACAGGTTAAATTAAGTTATAGTAAATTATATAATAAATATATAAATGGTGCATCTTAGCTAACAACATAGTGTAGCTTAGTTGTAATTGTTATTCTTTCCATCCCCATGACAAGTGTTCGACTCCCACCCTGCGATTCATCACCGGTTCACCGGATTGATACTAATTTAATTGTGTAACCGATCCGATTTTAATAAAATGCTTCTACCACTTTATGGTTTATCATCAAAGTGTTCTTCAATTTGGGATTAGATTTTGAAAATCCCGAAGTTTCTACACTCTCATTGACATTTGCTAGCCTTCTCAAAGTTGCTGGACCTAACAGAATCTGATTCACATAACTCAGTTTCATCAGTTCAAGTTCCACGTGATGGTGTTACAGATACAACTTTTGCTCTCCCAGCTTTATCAATATACATGCATCCAACTAATCATAACAGAATATAACCGTTTATGTTATTGAGTTAGTTTGTTTGTTTTTCTGTTATTGAGTTAGTTAGTTTGTTATCTATATGGTTAGCTTTTATTCTTTGCTTTGTAAGTAAGTTTCTTTGGTGCTCCTATATATTCATAGGTGTTGGTGCCTTTATTGATCATTGAATAATATACAGAATTTTCCAAACTATGAGTGCTTTTAGTTTCTGTTATGGTATCAGAGCTTAATGTTCTGGTACTCTTGCCTCCATATCAGTTTCTTCTTCTCAATCAACAACAACGGCAGATCCAAATGCTTCCTTTATGGATTTCCATACTAATCCTTCGAATCCACTTTTTCTGCATTCCAATGAGAATCCTTCATTGGTTCTTGTCTCTCCTACCTTGATCGGCAGTAACTATCATTCTTGGGCCCGTGGAATGAGTGTAGCTTTGCTCTCCAAAAACAAGATTGGATTCATCGACGGTTCGATTGTGGCTCCTCCAACTGATGATGCGACTTATCCTCAATGGCAGAGGTGTAATACAATGGTGATGGCTTGGATTCATAGATCTATTTCAGAATCCATTGCGAAATCGATCTTATGGATTGAAAGTGTGCGTGATGCATGGATTGACCTGCGCGATCGTTTTGCACAAGGTGATATTTTTCGTATTTCAGATCTTCAAGAGGAGATCTATAAGATTCATCAAGGAGAACGAAGTGTAACTGAATTTTATACTCAAATGAAAATATTATGGGATGAGTTAGAAAATCTGAAGCCTCTCCCTTCTTGTGAATGTATTCCTCCATGTACTTGTGGAGCAAAGACAAAAATGCGATCATACCGTGACAGAGATCATGTTATACGATTTCTCAAGGGGCTTAATGATCAATATGCAGCTGTAAGTGTTGGACAAGTGGCTTCAATACTCAAGAGGGGGGGTGAATTGAGTTTTACAAAATCTTTTCGCAAAGTGCCTCCTTTGATATTTTAAAGACTATTTCTTCAATAAAGTGATTTAATAAGGAGAAGTATAAGTGAAGAGATTAACTAAGTAAGCAAGCAAGTAGATAAAGATAATCTAAAGAAGCAATTTCAATAGTAAAGTAAAGAGATAAAGGTTAGAGAAATTGCAAACTAGATGTATCCTGGTTCGGTCACCACCACTGTGACCTACGTCCAGACTGAAGCCGCTCGATCAATTCTTTTCACTAACTATCAAGCTTGAGGGTGCTTGACAAACCTCTACAACCTTTCAAGACTTCGGGCTCTTGATGCCTTACAATTTTTCACTCCAAATTTACTTAGGAATTTGGTAACCTATCAAGTATGGAGGTTCACTCCTCTCTCAAATCAAGAAGTAGGATTGAGGTGATTCAAAGTGGCTAAGTACTCTCAAAGTACAGATTGAACAAATTGAAGAACTAAGAGATGTATAGCTTCAAAGGAAGGATGAGCTCAAGTGTATGCAAATGATCAAATGAGTAATTAATGAGCTAAAGAAAAGCTAGCAAGTGTAATAAAGTTTCAATAAATACCCTAGGGTCGTGCACTATTCATCACGAGTGTTGTGGGTATTTATATTGACATCTCAACCAAAAACTAGCCGTTTATAGCCGTTTATAGCCGTTGTAATCCGTACATATCCGGATATTCATCGGGCTCATATCCGGATATGGCATATCCAGATATGGTATCCGGATATTGATATCCGGATATTGTATCCGGATACTGATATCCGGATATTCAAAGTGAGATATCCGGATATTCAAAGTGAGATATCCGGATATTTCATGACAGCACCCTTTTTGTCCGAATTCTAAGTTCCTTCTTACTTGAAATGGTGTTTATGACTTGTAATGCATGAAGTTGATTATGAAAAATGTCTTGAAGCGTTTAAATCATGTAGGTATCTTTTTCAAATCAATTTTGGACAAATCAAACCATTTGTTTTGACATTTCTTTAAGGATGCATGCTTTTGAAATATATGAGTGATGCATGACCTTGAGCTCATGCAATGCTGAGTAGATATACATCTTTACACATTTTTCCTAAGTCCTAAGTAGATATACCAATTGAGATTATGGACATGGATTGATGCGTGAGACTTGGTGCTTGCATAGCTTTCACATTTGAGTTTCTTTTTGGATGTTGCTTCGATCTTGATCATTTCTCTTTGTTATCATCAAAACTATGTTGACGTGGAATGTACGTTGTATTCATATCATCACTTTGACTCATCAGTAAGATCTCAAATAATGATGATAGATCCTCTCCCAAACGTGAACAAAGTTTTCTCTATGGTAGTGCAACAAGAGAGACAATTCAAATCTAGTGATGGTGATGAGATCATCTCTCAACCTTTTGTTGCCTTCAACAACAGTGGAGGCAATGGAAGAGGCCGTGGCAACTACAACCAATATTCTGATAGAAATGGAAGAGGTCGTGGTAGAAGCAATACAGGACGAGGTGTCTCTAGAAACAGGATTTGCACACATTGTGGTAGAACTAACCACACGATAGAAACATGCTACCAATTGCATGGTTATCCACCAGGATTTCGATCAAGGAATGCAGATACTCAACATACCAGTAACAATGCAGTGAATCTTATTTCTAATGTTGCTTCTGATGAAAAAGATGTGCACAATCAGAAAATTGATGCTACCACTCCTCAATTTTCCCATGAACAGTATCACCAGCTTTTGTCACTTCTTCAAAATCCTGTAACTCAATCCACACACGCTGCTAATGTTTCACATGTCTCTCATTCTAACACAAATGAACCAGGTATGTTGTACACTCAGTGGATTATTGACACTGGGGCCACTGATCACATATCCCACTTAGTTTCTAGTTTTTCTTCTATCCACAAAATTGATCCTATAGCCATAGTGTTACCTGATGGCTCTCGTGTCATGTCATCTCATTCAGGTTCAGTTGTTATTTCATCCACACTCACTCTATTAGATGTATTGTTTGTTCCTGATTTTCGTGTAAACCTCATATCTATTACAAAATTGGTCAGTTCCATTAATTGCAATATAACCTTCAGTGGTCGTTTCTGTTTCATAAAATAGGTTCTCTCCCAGGCGATGATTGGTACTGCTGGGGAGAAGAACGACCTATATGTGATGATCCAAGATAAAGGAACATATTGTAAATGTACCTCACAAAACTGTGTATCCAATAAAATGACCTCCAACTCTACAAATGACAGATCCTTATGGCACAGAAGATTGGGACATGTATCAGATGCAGTCCTTCATAAAATGTCTTTTAGTTTTCCCTTTATTCAATCACATCATGTACATCCATGTGATGCATGCCATTTAGCAAAACATAAATTACTTCCCTTTCTCCCTAGTCAGAATAAAAGTGTAAAAGTATTTGATATTCTTCATGCTGATATTTGGGGTCCTTTTGCTACTACTTCCATTCATGGTCATAAATATTTTCTTACACTTGTTGATGATTTTTCACGTTTCACGTGGGCTGTTTTGATGAAAAATAAAACAGAAACTAGGGACCACATCAAACATTTTTTTGCTTATGTTGAAACTCAATATCACACCACCATCAAAAAATTTCGAAGTGATAATGGGATTGAGTTCCAAATGACTGAATTTTTCTTGCAAAAGGGAGTTATACATCAAACTAGTTGTGTAGAGACACCACAACAAAATGCTACTGTTGAAAGAAAACATCAGCATCTACTTAATATAACAAGAGCCATCACTTTTCAAGCCTCAATTCCCCTCACATTGTGGTCTTATGCAGTAAGTCATGCAGTCCACCTTATCAACCGAACATGTTCTCCAGTCACCAATGATAAGACTCCCTATGAACTTTTACATAACAAATCTCCTGACCTCACACAACTCAGGGTATTTGGAAGTCTATGTTATGCTTCCACCCTTCATTCTGGACGCACCAAGTTTTCTCCAAGAGCTCGAAAAAGTGTTTTCATAGGATATAGAGAAGGAACAAAAGGTTTCTTATTATATGACCTCTTGACTCATGCTATCTTTGTGTCTCGACATGTCATATTCTATGAGGATAAATTTCCTTTTAAATATGAAGACACCAGTCTCACATACACACTTCCTCCTGATTTATCCTTTTCCTATGATCCTAATTTCTATGATCAGATTTTACCAACCCAATTACCAAATATTCCCAACCAATCTCAAATCACACATACTGATCCATCACCTCAAATAATAACTGGCAGCGACTTGCCACAACATTCTAATACACAGCCACCTCCCTCAGATAACCTTCGACGTTCTTCCAGGATGCGAAATGTTCCCAGTTATCTAATGGACTATCACTATGGTCTTTCCTCTGTTCAACAGTCACCATCATCACCAGGTATGTCTTCTGTTTCTATTGCTTATCCTTTGTCTGATGTTATTTCATACACATCTTGTTGTACTTCATATAAAAATTTCTGTCTTACCTCTTGTGCACATTTTGAGCCACAAACTTATTCAGAAGCCATTAAATATGATCATTGGCGTAAGGCTATGGATGCAGAACTTGCTGCACTTGAAAGCAATAAAACCTGGTCTATGGTTTCCTTGCCTGAAGGGAAACAACCCATTGGATGTAAGTGGGTCTTCAAAATCAAGTATCAATCTGATGGATCCATAAAACGTTATAAGGCACGTTTGGTTGCCAAAGGATTCACTCAAATGGAGGGGGTGGATTATTTTGATACGTTTTCCCCAGTTGCCAGATTAACCACCGTCAGAACTTTGCTTGCTGTAGCCTCCATTAAAGGGTGGCATCTCCAACAACTAGATGTCAATAATGCGTTTTTGCACGGTGATCTTAATGAAGAGGTTTACATGTATCCACCTCAAGGTCTTTCAGTCCCTTCCTCATCTACGGTTTGTAAGCTTACAAAGTCATTATACGGGCTCAAACAAGCAAGCCGTCAGTGGTATGCTAAGTTGTCTTCTGCTCTCATCTCCATTGGTTACAAACAAGCCACTGACGATCATTCAATGTTTACACTTGCCATTGGAAATACTTTCACAGTTCTCCTTGTGTACGTCGATGATATCATTCTTTCAGGCAACAACATTGCTGAGATAGATAGAGTTGAAGCTTTCCTTGATCGAAGTTTTAAAATTAAAGATCTGGGCAATCTACGTTTCTTCTTGGGCCTTGAAATTGCTCGTTCTCAACGTGGGATTATTCTCAATCAACGCAAGTATGCGCTTGAGTTATTATCAGATGCTGGTTTACTTGCTGCGAAACCAGTATCTTCCCCCATGGATCCTTCGAAGAAACTTGGTCGCACTCAAGGCGTTCCTTTACCTGATCCTTCACCATATCGCAGACTCATTGGTCGCCTGTTGTATCTGACCACAACTCGTCCTGACATCTGTTTTGCTGTGCAACAATTGTCTCAATTTGTTTCTCAGCCTTCAGATGTTCATTTAGCTTCTGCTCATCGTATTTTACGGTATATTAAAGGATCTCCAGGTACTGGCCTTATGTTTTCTTCTTCTGGTGACATTCACATTCGCGGGTTTGCTGATTCCGATTGGGCATGTTGCCCTGATACGCGCCGTTCAGTCACCGGTTACTGCATCTTTGTTGGATCATCTTTAGTTTCCTGGAAGTCCAAGAAACAATCTACCGTCTCTAGATCTTCATCGGAGGCAGAGTGCAGAGCAATAGGAGCTGCTTCATGTGAATTACAATGGCTTCAGTTTCTCTTTACTGACTTTGGACTTCCATGGAACATACCTGCTTCTCTTTTCTGTGACAACCGATCTGCTATATATCTGGCCCATAATGCAACGTTTCATGAACGGTTGAAACATATTGAACTAGATTGTCATGTAACGCGTGAGAAGATTGCATCCGGTTTGGTTCATCTATTGCCTGTTTCTTCTTCAGCTCAATTAGCTGACATCTTCACCAAACCATTGTCAGCATCCAGTTTTTCATCCATAGTGTCCAAGTTGGGCCTAATCAACATTCTACGCCCATCTTGTGGGGGGGGTAACAGAATCTGATTCACACTACTCAGTTTCATCAGTTCAAGTTCCACGTGATGGTGTTACAGATACAACTTTTGCTCTCCCAGCTTCATCAATATACATGCATCCAACTAATCATAACAGAATATAACCGTTTCTGTTATTGAGTTAGTTAGTTTGTTTTTCTGCTATTGAGTTAGTTAGTTTGTTATCTATATGGTTAGCTTTTATTCTTTGCTTTGTAAGTAAGTTTCTTTGGTGCTCCTATATATTCATAGGTGTTGGTGCCTTTATTGATCATTGAATAATATACAGAATTTTCCCAACTATGAGTGCTTTTAGTTTCTGTTAGGACCTACATTTTATCCATCTTCTAAAGTCTTAAACCTCAAACTTTTTATTCTTCATTTCTTGTTTCCCAAGCCAATAATAGGTAGTGCAAGACGATAAGGAGCATGATGCTTAGGAAAACCTACTCATCCAAACGGTAGGTTTGCTGAAGAAAAAAAAAACGCATTTTAAAGTTAGTGATTTCTCTTTAAATGCATTTGCCATTATTTTTTTATTCTCTTTGGGTTTTAACTTGTCTTATTCACATCATTCATTTCCTTCCCTTACCAATAGTTTGTTGACTTTGCAACTGGGAGAGGAAAGTATTGAAGTCTCTAACTATAGATTATAGGGAGGGAATCTGACAACAAAAAATGTGTAATAGCTTACTGGACCAGCTTCAGAAGAGAATCTCAGCAACTGTGAACTGCAAATGCTTTATGCTACTACTTTTACTTTGTACACTTCTTTTGCAGCTCAGATTTCTGAACACCATCTTGGGTGCAAAAAGCATTTCCCTTTAATTTTAGTCAAATTCTTATGTAGGAGTTAGAGCGTTACAATGACAACACCATGGAGCAAGACTCAAAACAAGAACAACTCCATTTGAATGCATAAACTTCCATCATTCCGACGGCACATATAAATCTTGATACATTGCAAACTAGGTTAAGCAAAGAAGAACAAACTTACAAGGCAATTCATAGGGAACGAAAAACTAAACAGATATTTACCACATCGGATTCAGTTCGCACTCACAAAGCATTAAATATGCTATAAAGGAAAGGATTCTCAGAACGCCTTATGCTAAACAAAATCAATGGACAACAAAAAGCACAGAACTAAATTTTTCCAACACAAAAAGAACAGCATGAAAACATACATGCACTCTTTGGAACTACCAGATTTCTTACATTGATTGCAGAATCAAAATTGTAGCTCCGATGCTCCGAAGTTCCCTTGCTAAAGGAAAGATTGGCATAAGTCAAAACATAATCAAGCTGATACATTGCGAATGGGATCAAGAAATTATAAAATGCATTATGAAACACAGGAAGAAATCTAACAAACCCAGTTCTATTATAATCCCAAAACAGAAAGTAACAAGAAGCTTACAAAGATCAAAGGTCGGAAAAAAATTAAAAATAAGGAGAAAACTATTAAAGCCTTTCTACCCATGCTTTTTTCCTCTCTATAGGCATTTTCAGAAACATCCTTCTCCACTCATGGCTAGTAAATTTCTCTAAGGCTTTTATATATGCATCATCACTAACATTTTCCATTTCATTTAATGCGTCAACACAATAGTCAACAGAAAAATCAACTGACGTAACATAACTAGTTGCCTCAACACTCTTGGACTTATATCTTTCATTTGCAAGTGAAGCCTCCAATCTTGCTTCACACGCATCTGCTCGTGCTTGTAAAGCATCACCCATTTGGGTAGACTTCAACACTTTTTCTGGTTTGCATTCCGCCATAGTAATGGTTCTCTTCGCACCACAAGTACTATGCTCAACAGCATGTGTAGTTACAGCTTCATCCTCAACATCTACATGCACTCCATCATTGACACATTCATTATCAAGCTGCTCTTCATCTGAGTTTGGAAGATCTATGGTAGAGGCATGATGCAGCAAACCAGTTGTTGTGCTTGTATTAAAGACATTAGCCATTAGTTTATAATGCTCGAAGCCCCATTTACGAAAGGGTGCAGCTTCAGGGTGTTTCTACAGGAACAAGGATAAGAACAATTTGCTAATAATCATCCATTACCATATGCAAGTAAATATCATATCCAACTATTGTCACGTTCAATATAAGAACTAATAAGATATACCTGTATGTAACTTTGCCATACAGAATCCTCAGCAGTTAGAGTGTTAGTTTCCACATTCCAACTAAAGCCAGTGGTAAGGAGGAGTTCAGAAAAAGCATGATACTTGATCCTTAACCAATGGAAGTTTAGCTTGATTTGTATCAGTGAGAAACTTCGTCTAGTTTTCATATTTAATTCATCCAAAATCAGTTTCCATACAAAGTTATCATGAATCCCTCCTTTATTAACATGATCAGCTAGAACGTTGATAAAAACCTTTTCCACTTCAGGACTACATCTACCAGGACTCCAGATGCCAGGACTTGCCATCTATAAAAAATAATCACCCTAATAAATACTCTAATACAGAACTACAATCCCATTCAAAAAGTTTAACTTGATCATAAGTTCAACTAATCAGAATTTGTAGGACCGAAATCTTAAGTATGCTACCACTAACCCAATAATCATATAAGCTTTTGCATGCCAAACAAGTAACTTACATATTTATATCAATACAAATTGAAATAAAGTATGCATTTATTTAATCAATATATTTTGTAATTATGCCAGTCTATAATGTTTCTCAATCACATTTTTTTCTAAAGTGAATGTAACTTTTCCTAAAACTGCATAATTTGCTTCTTATTAGTAGACTGTTTTACAAAATAAGCACATATGCATTTTATAATCACTAATTCCATTCTCACCTAATCAATCATTCCCCACCTTTAATACAAAGACAATAGTGTCACATTTATCGCAAACTAATGGGAGTCGGAAGTCAATAAATCCATATAAAAGCAAGAACAGAGTAAAACAATAAATAAATAATAAGAGAGAAAAATAAATAAATACATAAATAAACAGGTAAAAAGGATTTAAAAGGGCCATCTTGAACCATAGGACATAACACGTCTACTCCTTCATAATGCTAATAGATTTTCTTCAATCCGTCCTAACTCCTAAGACAAATCATACGTCGATATATATTTCACACTTGACTACGTCTTGTACACTATTTCTACCAAGTAAGTTTGCGAACTCTCTCTCTCTTCGTGCCATACTCTTGGTTTGGTTATTACAAGAGGCTCTAGGGGTCTTCGAATAATATGCCTAAACAATCTTAATTTATGTTCTCTCATCCTTTCAACCATTTGTACTACTCCAACCTTTTGGTAAATATCTTCATTTCTTATCTTATCCATTCTTATATACCTTTTTCACCTTCTTTGCTACCATGTTTTTTGTACATGTCGGAAAATACCTTGCATCTAGCCCTTTGCACTTCTTGGCAATTTTTTAGCTAATCTAAACTTCTGCAAAATTTCCTCATTACGACATTTATGCAAACATTGGAACTTCTTCAATTTAATTGCCTCTTGTACCTCTTCATTCCACCACCAAGTTTCCTTTGTTTGATGTTTGTTCATTTACTTTCCCCCAACACCCCTCTTGCCACACTTTGAATATAAATAGACATCTCGTTCCACATCGCATTCGCTTCTCCATCTAACTGTCATGGTTCTTCTTGAAACATTTTTTCCTTGAACTACATTTCTCCTCCTTTAACTTGCACCATCTTCACCTTGGATTCTGAGCACTTTTTCACATTTTTTGTACTTTGTTTAACTGAACCTCTAAAACCACCAACTTAAGTGGCGTCGCTACACATTCTCCAGGGTAGACTTTGCATTTTAAGCACAAGGCTCTTTCCTCTCTTATAGCAAGAAAGAAATCAATCTAGCTAAAAATCTAACCGCTTCCAAAAGTGATTAGATGTGACTCTCTTTTCCTAAAGAAGGTGCTCGCCAACATCAAATCATAAGCTAGGGAAACGTAAAGATATTTTTGCCAAACTCATTTCTAGTTACATAGCCAAAACCTACATGAACTCTGTCAAAACCTCCATTATTTTATCTAATATGTCCAGTTAGATCTCCTCATATGAAAATCTTCTCCACGTGTGGTATTCCCCTTAAAACCTTCTCCAATCATCTCAAAATGAATTCTTATCAAATACTTGCGACGGGGGTACATGAATGAATCGAATAACACCGGAAAGAGAGGGATTCCAGAGACTGTGCTGGTACAGTCCAACTTGGGGAGCATACACACTGAGGATATTCAAAATTAAATAACTCATAATAAGCTTAACCAAAATAGTCTTGTCCCCTTTTCCTATGATACAACAACTTCACTCAAACTTCTATCAATCATGATCCTAACCCTAATTTTACTCTTAGTGGTACCTATGTAACACAACTTGAATCTAGTGCCTTCCATTTCCTTAGCCTTTTCTGCTACCCACTTAATCTCTTGCAAGCAATATTCACTCTATTTCTAACAAAAGCATCTACTAACTCCCTCAGCTTACTCGATAAGGTTCCTATATTCCATCTTCCCAATATCATATTCACCATAATCATTTCTTGCAAGCAAGAAATGCCAGCTTACCGTTGGCATTTCTTGCCCACAACGCTCGCTCATAAACATGTGAGGATACTAGCTCACTATTCACCATATCTGGATACGGATGTGGTGCCTTGCTTTAAGAGAAGGACCATAACAAATTTTTCGCTATACCCAAGCTTTGACGCAATGCATTGCTAAGAAAGCTACGCCCTAACAAATAATCAAACGAGTTCATTTCATAAAAATAATTATTTTCTTAGTATCTATGTGAAACACCTAACACTAACCCTAACCCTAACCCTTCTCCTTTAGAGAAAAACAAATAAATAAACTAGAGAGAGTAAAATATCAAAAAATGAAAAAATTAATTGCACAACTTCTAACTTCTACTATCCCAAATGCAAATAAGTGTCCTTTGTTCCGTCTTAATACAAATCAATGGTTCCCACTTTATTCCCCACCATTAGTATTATGTACTTATTTATTCATTTTAAAAACAATTTCACCTAAAGTAAAGATTTAAGAATGCAGAACAAAACATTTGAATATATTGGTAAATCAAACAGAGCGAGAGCGTTTGCAGTTATCAGAAAAATTTAAATATTACACAAGCTCAACAAGCCCCATCATCAGCAACATGCACAAAATTCAACAAAATGGGAAAGCAGCAGAAAACAACGCACCATAAGAGGAAGCGGAAGACTCACCTGAGAAATAAAAACCTGCATAAACCCGCAAAGGGAACGAAGTTGAAAACTGGTTCTCTGTGTTATAGAAAAGTTTTAGAGCGAAACTAAAAGAGCAAAGGCTCTCTTTCATTTCTGTTTTGAAAAATAGTTTTTTAAATTTTACAATAAAAAATTAAAAAACTCGTTAGTAATAAGATTCTATTTTATAAATTTTTTTTACAGAATATCTATGTATGAATTGTTTTGTTTTCTGTTTTGATTTTTAACTCTAACAGAAAAAATATAAAAAACAATTATTTACAAAACTATTTTATAAAATAATTTTAAGAAAAAAAAATCAGAACACAATCTAAAAGAACAATTATTACCATATTATTGTCTTTTTTATTTATATTATCAGATCAGGAGATGTCTCAAATTCTTTAATTGCGAGACATTATTCCCTACAAATGATAATATGCTTGACATTTGTAATTTTTTAGGGACTAACGTATTTTTTAATATTTCCAAAGGCTTATACGTGTATGCTAAATTTCTCATAAACCAATTTGAAGGTTTATTCTTTTTAGTGTTGAACTATCACTTGATCTATAAATTGTTGAAGACTTTTTAAGAGAAAAATGCAAGTTATTTAGGTGAGATAGGAGCTAAAAGATTATGGTAAAAGATTTATGAGAAATATTACTTTCCTTTACATATAAGGTAACTTATCTCATTTTCTCTCATTTTGATTTTCACACCCCACTTTTTTCTTCTTTTTCTTTTTTCTTGTAATGGTGGGACCACTCATTTTCTCTCTATAACATAAGATAACTATATTACGTGAAAGGAGATTAATAAAACCCAAAATTTATTACGGCATTGCTTACCAAAAAAAAAAGATTTATTATGGCATATACCCAAAACACATGTTCTTAACCCACCAAGAAACGCATACGCGCTAGCCAGTAAACATCGGCCAAGACCTCAGAGCTAGCTATCACACATCTCTTAGCCAATAATAAAAAGGCATAAAATAACCTTTAGCTAAGCTCTTTTAAGATAACTCACCATGAGGCATCCCAGAAGTAGAAGTAGGATATAAGTGCCCCTCAGTTAGCCAATGAAAAAGCTTCTTAATCAAACCGCCATACATAAGCGGTCATACGAGCAAATAAGTAGGACATGCCACATATTATGAATAGAGACACAAAAATTTAGGTATGATCATGTTATATTCTCACTACACATAACTCTAGCATCGGAATATCTTATAGGTAGGGCTATAAATGGGTTGGGTCAGGTTAGACATTGATCTAAATAGGCTAGGTCCACTTAAAATATTTTGAGTCTATTCTGATCTATATTTAAAAATCAAAAGATCTAACCTAAGTCTATTAATTTATTTAAGTCTATCAAGTCTTCTATACTTATTAAAAATTAGAAATAATAAATAAAAAACATTTATTGTATTTATTAATTTTATTTGAATAGTTATTTTATTCTATTTTAATTGAACCAAATAAAACAATGTAGGGCCTGTAAGTTTGTAGGTCAAATCCAACAAAAGTAGGGTCATGACCTATATTCTAAACAAACTTTTTAAAAAGGTTTGAGCTTGTTCTCTTTTACTAAATAAGTTAGGTCAGGTCGGGTCATAGGCCCCTAATAGGTTGTCCAATCTATTTACACCTCTACTTGCAAGTATCCACCGTCTTCGCTTTCACTCAAGTGCAATCCCCATAAGAACTCCATGAAAGTAAACTGGCCTTTGAAGGCAGATGCATGTAAGGTGTAAAATAAAAATTTTACTGCGGAACATACATGCACACATAGGTTCATGCTTTAAGACAACATGATGTTACCTTGTTTTTGGCCTGATCAGTCAGGGAGATCAGATGTCAGGCTTGAAGGGTTCAAACCCTCTAATGGTGATCCACACCACCGTGCGTCAATGATGCAAGAACCCTTTCTTGAAAGCCACCAGATGAACACCACAGTGAGGCTTGCTATGCGCACAAGTGGTGAAGGTGGAGGCTAGGTATTCTGTTTGGAAAGGTGTAGTGAACTACCCTACAGAATGGTGCATAGATGGAGGAGAGTTGGCTAGGTTTTCTTCAAAACCCTAAGGTGTGGAACAAGTGTTATGCGCACACTTGGATTTAAATCATTCAAAATAGAAAACAAAATTTCAAACCCATCGCATGGATTACAAAACCAATTTTGCCAAAACCTATTTATCCACATGAAATTAAGTTCAAAATAATTTAAACTTAAATTCATAAACTATCATATAATATATACTTTTCATGCGCATAATTCAGCCCTAGAAGGGGTCCAAATACATTGAGTTGTTGCATTCAAAATTTGAATCAACTCACCCACTGATTCCCTCAACCACCAAATCTGAATGGAGCTTTGTTTTAGGTGATAAGATGTCATCCTTATCACTTAAACTTGCGCACCAAAACAGCCAAGGAAGTGCTCCAAAGATGCTTCTTGATCCAAGGAATATGCTCCAATAAGATCCTGTCTTATCCTTTTGTTATGAAACAACTTTTTAAAACCAATTCAAATTCGAATTCAAACACTTGAATTCAAACGTTCAAACATTTAAATTCAAAATTCAAAATTCAAAATTTCAAATTTCAAATTCAAAATTCGAATTTCAAAATACAAATCCAAATTCAAATTTCAAAATTCAAATTTCAAATTTCATTGTTCAAATTCTAAATTCAAATTTCAAAATAAATTTCAAATTCAAAATTCGAAATTCAAATATTTGATTATTAATTTAACTAATTAAATGAATTAGTTTATCCAAGCCCATTACTAAACTCCATGCAACCCAAATGGGCTTCCAAACAGCAACAACCATTATTAGGCCCAATACCTTTAAAGCTAGTCCATCATGACTACAAGGT
Organism: Gastrolobium villosum; assembly: GCA_032173675.1. Classification (NCBI taxonomy): domain Eukaryota; kingdom Viridiplantae; phylum Streptophyta; class Magnoliopsida; order Fabales; family Fabaceae; genus Gastrolobium; species Gastrolobium villosum. The sequence goes on along the minus strand of JAVKPL010013695.1, from coordinate 30,114 downwards.
GTTAGAGTGTGACCCATTAGGTCCAACTTAGCTTCTGACATAACTGGGCTTGGGCCCAACAAGCCCACAACCCAATTAATGACAACACAGAGCACTAGCAATGCTTTGTTGCCCCTGAACTAGTTAGATTAATGACTTGATCATCCTATTGCACATATTTGGTTATTCTTAACCTAGGGTAACTTTTTAAAAAGGTTTGACTCTAAAGCATTCATGATCTCTTTTACTTTTATCCCGATTTCTCCGGTTTACAGATAACCTAAACAGAATTTGTTAGGTAGCCCTGTGCCCTTTAAGGACACGCCCAACAGTATAGGCTCCATGTTTCAGGCAGACGAGGTATACAATCAAAACATGCCTTCAAGAACAAGTCTAGGTAATAACTTCTGGTCTAAGGAAAGACATACCCAAACATAAAGAGATTACTCTAATGACACTATCTGTAGATTTCCTCATAGAGTCTCTTTTGGGTCTGCTCAGTGCGAGCTATACTCTTATAGGTCCACCCACGACTTTAGCTAAGATATCTCCATATCTGCAGCTTTTTTGTATATATACAAGTAGATAAGTCGTACTAGTCTTTACTCGAGATCACTGATCCCCAAACTCGGTGTCTCTAGACTATTTATCCTTGAATCCTCATGATCGTGATCTCTCAAGTGAATACCTGTTCTATTCCAAGGGGTTTATCCAGTTCGTTCATATAATATTAACAGTAATATCGAGACACAATATGAAACTGAATAAATAGTGCTATCATTTATTTGCGACAAACAAAGTTCTACATCTAGTATTCTTTATTTAATCAAAAGATTGTCTCTAGGACACCCATATGCTAACACTCCAGCCTCAACCCGAGACACCATCATCCGAAGAACATAATAAGTGATCACGTACTTACTATTAGATTACATTCGGATCAAGTTCAACCATGCATGATTAGGCCGGGTTTGTACTTATATGATCAAGATGGAATTCAATTTAGAAGCTACTTGTTATATTAAAATTTAAAATTAGTTACTAAAAAATTTTAAAATTATTAATATACTTTTTCCCTGAATAACTTAAGTTTTTAAAATAATTAATTTATATGAGAGCTTTATAACTAAGAGCTTTTTTGGTGTAGTTTTTTAAGCTAAAAAATATTTTTAAATTAAAGATAAAAATAAGAGTTTAAGAAGTAAAGTTAAAAGCTATTTGTGATTATATAAAAAATTTAATTTTAAAATTAGTTTAAAGCTCAACGCCGTAAAATTAAGTTGTTTGATAAAATATCTTTTATAAATTCTGTTTTTAATTAAATTACCATAAACGGTATTAGAGATCTCTATTATTTAGATAAATATAGATATGATAAAAAATAAGATAAAATTTTAAAAGAAAAGATGATTTCAAGAATGAATAGAATATTCTTATTAAAAGAAAGTTTCAAAGCTTACCAAAAAAAGAAGAAGAAAGTTTCATAAAAAGATGGGATAGTTGGTTGATGGCTTGATGCTATGAAGTCACAAGGTTTGCACCCTGGTACTCATTTCATAACAATCTTGGTTAGGTGCTACATTGATGTGGGACTCAAAGATAAAGTCATAGCAATTCTGAAAGAAATTGGAGAAGGAACGTTACGAACATAATAAATAATAATGAAAATTTGACTTTATTGAGGAAGCCTGACATCTTGTTTGGCTTTATTGGGAAGCCTGACCTTTTGCTTGCACGCAGTGCCAAACTAATATTTTCAACTCTTATGTTTTATTAATCAAAACTCTAATTAAATAGACAATTAGATATGAAAACCATAATGCATGAAAATAAGAACCACCTAAAACTACCTCTACCCATTTTGCTAGGCTCATGGAAACTGTCAAGACTTATTCAAACAAATTCAAATATTAATATAGTAACTAAATAACAATAATAACAAAATAATAAAATAAAATAAAAACTAAAATCGTAACTAACAAGGAATGTCACGGAAATGCATTACGGCACAGTGAATTACTCCTCCTCTATGCTTCTCTTGACATGGATAATGATTTGAGTAGAATTTGGAATCATTGGAAGTTAGACCACGCAATGCTGAAGTGTTTAGATGCCATAGGAGCATGGTGGCTCTACTATAGTTTAATAGTCTCTTGTCTAGCCTCCTTTATGAACTTTTTATGAAGGAATTTTGTGCCTATTTGCATGGATTATTCTTTGTAAGAATTTTTTTATTAATAAAAATTACGTGCACATTTTGACGCAAATTTTGAAAAAAAATAAAAAGAAGTTAAAATGATGTTTTTTTTTAAGCCAAAATTCCCGACCTATGGAAAGAAAAAAGAAAAAAACTGAAAGTTAATACAATCCCTCCAAAAGTCAATTTTTCCCCAACCAAAATTCAAACGTATCTTTTCTCTTTTACACGTCTTTTATAATAATTTTATATTTTTATATATAAAAGTGCATTTTCATTATAACAAATAGATGATATTTTCCCTGAGTAATTTTTAAATAATCCATCCAAATGCAAAACAAGTTTGACTTTTAAAGTCTCCATAAAAAAATTGAAGTATATATAGTGTTTTTTTAATGTTAATCCAAATAGGACTTTATTTAACTAATGCCACGTTTAGATGTTGGATTGGTCCTTTTGTTTGGAGTGGACCACTGAGGTCTTATGTGGGAACCCGAAATCTAGAGGAGGAGAACACTTTCCATACTACGGTAGCACATAAAACAGTGATTAAAAAAATGACATGAAGATTTTTTGTTTTTTTTTTCTCACTCAGCACATATGACACAAAAAATGAGACATTCTAATTGGATTGTCGCACCCAATCAATGGTGCGACATTAGTGTTGAAAATATTTCGCTAGAGGAGGCATTGGGAAGTGGATACACTTAACGGTTTAGGCCAATAGGTATAATTTTTTTTTAAATGGAAAAATTCTACATTTCTACAATGGATTTTATTTTATTTTTATTTTTGCTATCAAAGGTCGAAGTAGGGAATGGGGCAAGTTGCCCTAATAATGTTGCATGTTGCTAACTCATGTTTTACAGTTTATCTCTGAAGTTATTTCATTCTTATGCAGCATAAATTTTTTTCTCATCAAATGTACAAAATTGTCTTATTTCTTCTGGTCATGCATTTTTATGTTATGGAAGGGAAAAGGGATGTATACAATTTCTTATTGAAATAATTGTCATAGGGATATGTACTATCTTCTTTTGAAAAACGAAAATGATTTCATTTGTGTTGCACACTTGTTTTGGCTGAATACAATCTTATGGACTGAGAACAGAGGAGACTATGGGCTTGTTTGATTGTGTTTTGGTTTTTTTGTTCTTAAAATTATATTGTAGAATAATTATGGAAACAGTTGTTTTCTGTGTTTTTGTTTTGTTTTGAAAGTTAAAAATCAAAACAGAAAATAAAAACAACTCAGACATGTTATCTAAATTTGATTCTAAAACAAAAAAATAGTTACAGTTTTTAAAACTTTTTTTTACAAAACAGACTTACCAAACTAGTTTTTTTGTTCTGAAAACTAAAAAATTATTTTTAAGAATAGCAAACAAACAGAGCCTATACTTCGGGATTAACAAAATATAAGGAAATCAACACAAGACTCAATTAAGAAGAACAAAATTACAGAGAAGACAAAGACAATGACCCTTAACCTAAAGGTTAGCCATCTTCTTAGCAACACAAAAGATATCCCCAGTTAACCTAGTTACTGAGCAGCACAATTGCCAAACCAACCCATACTCTGTAATTTTTTGCATACCTCCTCTCATAGCCCAACTACCTTATAATTTCCATGTTCTTTGCTAATCTTCTTTCATGACTTGCATATTTTTCTCTCCATCCATTCATGACTTGCATAGTTGCCCTCCCTAATTCTCATTTTTCCATCAGCTCCTTATTTAATACTTGGACTTTCCTCATTCTATGATAGACCTCCTTGAAGGGCTTTAGTGGCTGAAGGCCATCACAAAATATATGGCATAACATGATCTTTTAAATGACATTGACATGAAATTCTTCTATTTGAAATGAGCTTAAATCCACAAGAGTTCTATCTTTTCTTTTTCTTTTTCTTTTTAAAACTGTCAGAGTCCGGGGTTAGTTTCGACTAGACCCGATCCAATTGCAGGTAGTGGGGATGGCTCTGGACTAGACTACTTTTTACAAACAAATGAAATTGCTACCAGAAAAACATATACTGTTGACCAAGAACTTGACGATAAATGACCCAAAAACACACCCATTTACTGCTGCTATGAATATCTATCTCACTGTCAACATGGTAAATTCATGGTCCTAGAGCTGAGAGCTGAAGCAATATATACAGACACAACCCATGTGAATGAAAATGGTACTACTGTTCTCCATGGCTGCTACGTATCCTTAAATTCCTAAAAATAACATATTTGGAATCTAACTATCAAACTCAGCAACTGCTATTCTTCAATCTACCTTTCTTTGTATTCGGGTTGTAACTTTTTTTTAAGATGAAAATATAAATGGCACCAAAATTTGGCGTGATGCAGAAGGTGTGCATGATGCAAAACCTCAGTTTTCACTGACAACATTATAGACTTGACCTCCCTTATTTCAAGAGCAGTTTCCCAAGACATGAAACCAATATTTGTGCAAAGTTGAGCATAAAGGTAGCAAATTCGATGCTTTGCTCTACACATTCATCAATATCGTTTGTTGCGCAGCATCAAAATCAAGAGCATAAACGATCATACCCACAGATTGGTTACTGAACCTGTTAACGAGTTAATTATAATTCAAAGAACATGAATTGAATGCATCATTGTTTGAAAGCTGATTCTTGTTGGGTAGTAATTTTCAAATGAAAGAGTTATCATTCTTAGGGAACAGATTGATGTATTTTTTTTGTATTTTTCTGAATTAAAGATTCTTGAATTGAAATTTAATTGGTTTTAGAACAAGAATTTTGCTAGTCTGTATCAAGTATTAAAACTGATCTAAAAAGTATAGAAATGATTTATCAATATTAAAGGCTTTTGGGTATATCTCAAATCATGGATGACAAAAGTTATTTGCAGTACTGCAATTTCGCACATTGCTATAGCAAGTTTATTTCAATTTCTGAGTTACTACGACAAGTTTAGCCGAAAATTTCCAGATTCAGCAATAAGGTTCAAGAAAGACTTTTCCTAAAATTTCTTGAATCTTTATGGAAATTTATATTAGAAATCACCTTCAATTATTCCTAATCAAAAGTGTTCATTTAACACTTAACAAAAATCCATTTTTCAATTTCTTTTTGTTGAAATACTGAAGTCTCATTCCCATGGATTTCTTGAGTTGAAAAGGGTTGAACGTATCAAACGAATGGAATAAACAAAACAGTAACAATGCACATCAAGAATTTCATCCAATCATTTTGACAAACCCAGAAAAAGAAAAGAACTAGAAATTCATATTAATAGTAAAAGGAATAAAGAAACTCAATGCAACAAAGAACATTGTACTTTCTTACCAAGATGAAATGTAAAAGTCAAGAATTACAAACCAGATTTCTTCAAAGTGAAAATGTAAATGAAATGAAACTAATCATACAAAGCTTGAACGTTGAACACAACTCAGTCTTGAATCCCTTCAAGAGAAGAACCATGCATGTGCGTACAGAGCCAACAAGCTAAAACTAAAATTCAAGAACTAAAAAATGAACTTCTGGAAATTGGAAAACTAAAACTGACGAAGAAGAGTTCTAAGTGTATATCTCTTTATATTAACTCCTACTTAAAACTAAAAGCACTAAAGCACTTGTCAGCCATCCATTCTTTTTTTTCTTTGATCCAACGGTCCACATCTCTTGCAGTCTCACTAATCTACCATGTGTCTTTTACCTACAACATAAAGCCAAAATAGTAAGCAAAAATTACAAAAGTTGCCATCCAATTAGCCATATTCCACTATGGGCTTTTTCTTTGTAAATTGGCCCACTTCTCCTGCAAAATAACACTTTAACAACCCATTTACCATAAGAAACAAGTTAAATTCAAAGCTAACAAAATACCCCAAACTTAGCATTTGCTTGTCCTCAAGCAATCAAGGAAATATTAATTCAGTAAGCACATTGTTAGCTATTGTCTTTCTTTTAGCATTCAGCTCATCATTCAAGCAATGAAATGGTTTTGTAGTTCAATTTTCCATTTATCACATTAAATGTCAACCATAACATCAATCAACTAAATTGTCTTTTAGTATCAATACCAACCAGTAGTCCAGTCAAAACTAAATTTTTAATTAAACAAACAGCACACTATGTTACAATGCATATCAAGCAGTCACTATACATAACTCATATCAGTCAATGTCATGCATTGAGTTCCTCACAAGACATTTTCTACTCATCTCTCTTATTTTTCATTAAGGATAATCACTCATAATCAACTCTAGATTGTTGTGCCTAACATACAATATTGCCTAAACACTTGATGTCTAATGTGACATTTCCATCAAAGGGGCTTTTAGGTTTATAATGGGGCTGGGTTTGGATATTAGTTTTTCTGGACACTTGGCTAATTTAGGCAACCTTAAGTGTCTAATTAATCCACAACTAGACTTGTAAAATATGGTCTTAGTAAGTTAAAGGGAAGCTGCTTGCTCTTTTTTTACTTTTTTTTTTAACTTCCTTCCCTACTTGTTTTTTATTTATTTTCTTCCGGCCTCAACTTTTCACATTCACTTTCTTCTTTTATTTTCATTTTTATACAGGGAATTTTCTATTTTTCTTCCTGTTTTATTTTTCCCCTTTTTTTACTGATCTCTTCCTGATCACCTTCTATATTTTTCTTCTTTTTATAACCACTCTCTTCCAGCTAGCTTCCCTTTTCCTTACTTATTTTCTTGCATTGCAACCTAGTGAGAATTAACCAAAGACTAAGGCTTGCCTATAAGGATGGATTGGGCAGTTGGCTTTTGATATCATGGGTATATAAACAGAAAAGAAAAAGCTCAAGCTCAAATAAGTGATCAAGGGATTAAATTTAATGAAAAAGGTAAAACTTTTTGGCTCTAGGCTAAACAATTTGAAACAAGTGCCCTTATCACATGGAAATAAACACACTAGTCGCCTAAGTGTAATGTAGGTTAAGGACCCCAATATAGAGTGACCACTCATCAAGAAAGTATATGTTTTTGGGTCCAAATCCTCACTACGGTTTTTATTTGTCAGTGATATGACATGAACTAAGCTGAGACATGTTAGGACTGCTCTCATGAAGTGCAACATAGATGATGCATGGCTAATTAACCAATTTAGAATGACATAGACATAGAGTTAATAAGATATGTAAGATCAACACAGTTGAGTTCATGATAATGGCTGTCAATGTCATATGTATAGATAAACAAAAAATTGTTTTTCAAGTTCAAAAAATTTCAATTTTTTTTCACCATGCAAAATTAATCAACACAGCATGTATATCCTGTGTAACAGCCCGTTACGTACCGGTATTGTTAACATTAATTATGATATTAAGCGCAGTTACAATCACAGCAGTTCATTTATAAAAATGAGAGTAAACTTTTTCCGATTATTACGCGAACAGTAAAAGTATAAAAAGCGTAATAATAAAAAGCTGTGACCGTAACTGAAACACTAGTGGAAGACTTTCTTAACTATTTATACACTTTATTTTATTACCTACAAGATACTAAGGGGTTCCCATAAACCCACTTAGCCAATTCCTCACTTTTTACGTTTTTACCACTTAACAGGATCTGCCAATTTGTTTTTCTACGAACACAAAATAAAAATCCAAACTTAAACTCCAGGTTATCTTTTTTCCTTATTCAATTACCTTTCTAACAAGCTATCACACACTCGATTCCGAGCTCGTGAGCTCCGGTTATCGCCGTTTGAAGATGGACAAACAACATTGCCTACCAACTCCGAAACAGCCTAAAACGTCCAAACTTCACGGAATAAACTGCACCTAACCACAAGGACACTGCCTCTCAAACTTTTACACCATAAACTAGACACCTCAAACTTCGATTTGATATATCGTACGCTTAATTTGACCAAGTAACGAAGCGGGAATTAATTTCCCAACACAGACCCGAATCTGCCCACTGGTGCTGGCCAGAAACAGGGCAGTGCGTGACAACAGCCCCCATGGGCTTCGCACACCACCAATGAACCTAGGCTTTTGATACAACGTAGGGGACATCTTAAGCTTCAAAATGGCGTATGGCACGTCCCAATCGGACCACTATGGAGAGAGATACGCTCCTCCAAAGTTCACCAAAAAACTGCCAATTCTACAGAAAATTCGCCAGAGTTTCCTTTGTATTTCCAAGAATCCCCAAATTTTCATAACCTGTTTAACACCACTATTACACCTGAAATCCAGCAAAATCCAATGGGTGGCACACACAAGGTCCAACAACGCCTTGGGGCACTTACAACCCAATCCAATATACACTTAAAACATAAACAGTTTACTTTCAATTTCATGCATAAAACATAATACGGATAATCATAAACCTATAACAGGCCTAAAGCCCTTCCATCATATTACATACATCCATTACATTTACAACTTTAACTTTAAACTACAAATATTTACATATTACATTTCACTTGCCAAATAAATCCATAAACTAAAATGACATGATATCTAAACTATACACCACTGCTCCACTCGTCATCATGCGGGCTTCTTGCCCGCTGCTCCATATCCACTGGTACATCCTGAAATAATGCCCCGAGACGGGGTGAGATATACGGATATATCTCAGTAACCAAGAGGTTCTGGAGAAAACTCCGCCCAATGGTTCACTTCGATGTATATCAATAGCAATAAAACAACACCACTGTTATAAAACGGGATAAAGCAAGGGATTTAGAGAAAGGGGGAATATATCAGAACAACTACGACATGCGGGATGGTAGCTACCAATACCACGCCATGTCCTCGGCTATACGCCTATGGGTACTACCCCTGGCGTGTTCATAGAACAACCCACCAAGGTACCCCTTCCAACCATATACACCCGAGACAACCTAGTGTGCTCCTATCCGGATAACACACCACGACCCTGGGTCAACTGGAACTCCCTCTCGGAGACCTATCCAGTGGCAGTCCGGAAACACTTGCCCGAAGGCTAAAAATATCTACTGGCCAGAGATCTGGTACATAAGTACCCACTGTGATAATGCACATGCATGCTCATGCTGTTCTACACTACTCATACACACTTCCTACCATTGCCATCAACTAGCAAGGTGGAACACAAAAAGGGGAACAAGCCCCAGTACCAAGAGGTTACCTTTCTTTTTCCTTTCACTGAGCTCCGCAGAACTCCACTTACAGCTCGATTCACCGGGAACGCCTCAATCCACTTGATCCAGGACCAAGGGCAATCCACTGTTTCACTGTTCCAAGTCTATGTCCACGTACGGCAACCTGTACAACCATGCACAGCCGTCAGTTTCAGTCACAATACGTCAAAACGCGAAAACGTCAAATTCTTCTTCTCTCCCTCTAAGGTTCGGCCATCATAGGGTTATTTTAGGTTTTATTTTTCTAAATTTTCTTTCTCATTTTATTTCACTTACTTAGGTTACCCAAAGGCTAGTTCAATCGCCGTTTTACGGTTTTACGACTTTTCGCAACATTTTGCGAATTATTACACTTTAGGCACATTTTGCCACTTTCAACACTTATCATTTTTACATTGATTCTTCCACATGCCAATCACCACACAACCCATCTAATAACTTTTCCATCACACAACACAACACCAAAGTGTTCTAAAACATCCATTTGCTCAATTGTACATAAATGGCCTAATCTTGGTTAGTCCAAACCAAGGATTTCCACTCAATTCCTATGGCCCACAACTCACATAATCACTTCCTAACATCATATAATCACACTACAATTCACTATACCACACATTAACACAAAACTCAAAAATTCCATTTCATGCATCAATTTTTTTCTAAGTTAAAAATCCATTTTTTTCGCTTAAAATTTTCATTGCATTTCTAGCATTAATACATCATTCTAAGACATTATCATCTAATAGACATTTTCCATTTGAGCTCTCTAACACCACATATCACAAAATCCCTCTTTAGGGGCAATTATCACAACTCAAAATTTAACCAATGAAATGTTGAAATAACTTACCCAATTGCATGGTATATGGCTCCACCTAAGCATACTCCACCATTGGAGCATGAAAAAGCTTCATGAACACCAAAAATTCACTCAAAACCGAAACTGTAATTGGGCAAGATCTCCCCACACGCGATTTCAAGGCTTGAAAGTGGTACCAATGTGTTCAGAAGGTGTTTTCCATCAAGATTCAAGACAAGAATCGTTGAATTCGGTGGAGAAATGACCAAGTTATGGCCAAAGGAAATTTTCACCAAAAATGGAGGGCAAAGGGCTGTCATGAGCGCTGATGGAGAAGAAGAATACGTGAAATGAAAGAAGAGAATAGTAGTGTTTATTTGACTTTAAGTGGGTACCGGATCCCACGTGATTTAAAACTCACCCGAATTTCCCTCCGATCATCACTAAAATTCACAATTTAAAAACCTAATGAGAAATTATAATTTTTCATCTTAACAAAATCCTTTAATTTTACTCTTTCAGATAAAAATTTGGAGCTTTCCGGTTGTTCGGAAAAACACTGCTTTATGGTACAGCGCGCTCCGTTGACAAACTTCCACAAATTGACTTAAATTCCTCAAATATTATCAGAAATCATATTTCCTATTTCTATGGACCATTTAAAATCAATATTTGAAACCTAGAGCTCAAAATTCCACTGGCACGTTTTACGGTGCAATCTGACTGCGGTATTTTTACCCGCGAAAAACACTATTCACTGATTTTTCTGAAACTTGCCTATCCACTCAATTTTTCGTTCTGAATCCATTTCCAGGCTTATTTTTATCATCTGAGACCTCCTGCTCAATTTTTTACCTTCCTAGGGTTGCGTGTTGGCTAATTACCGTTTTGCCCTTTCTTTGTATTTTGGCCTAATCTTTGGGATTTTCACTAATCCTTCACCTAATTTCTCACTTAACACTTTAATTACTTATTTTAGAATTGTGAGGTGTTATAATCACCCCACCTTTTAGAATTTTGTCCGCAAAATTACATCTTAACGGTCCCGTAACACGGGGTGTAATCGAAAATCTCATCCCTGTGGTATCCATGATTACTGAGTCCTTCACAAACTTGATAACTTCGGGTATCTGACCCCTTAACTCATTATATCTTTCACTGTTTCCTTAACCCACTGTTGCTTTTTCACTCACTGTAGTTCATCATATACTCATTTTACACTTGTCATTTATCGTGCAACGACCTTCAATTCGCAATACTTTAAGCTCTTCACGGCTTACGGTTACACTTTCACCAATTCATCGGTAATAGACGACCACATTACAATTTGTCTGTCTCACTTCATCTCATTTTCATCTTCATCTGTCTTTCTGACCCAATGTCGTTCCCAAAAATCTCTAGTTGTTTCCATAATAGACTCTAATTGTTTTCACGTATCTTCACACTTTCTTTAGCACTTAACTCTTTTCGTTGTCCTCACTATTTCAACCGTACTCAGACATACTAGTCCTTTCCATTACTGTTACTGCTCTTACGATTTAGTTGTTTTTCTTAGCTTTCACCGAAGCACATCCTTTATAGTTTCCAGGGCACTTTGTTGTTTCTTATAATTCTTACCCACATTAAATTCTATACTCCTATACTTTATTTTTCCTTGTCACGTGTCTTTACCTCTTCTTAGGTACTTATAACCATATCTTTCTCTTCATGATACGAAATTCACAATCCTCACAATCGTTTATATCTTCGATTACCCTTTTAAGGTTCTTTTAACCACACACACTCCTGAATCTTCCCATCTAGTAATCATATTCATAATTTGCTTTCACTGTTACTCTTTTTTAACTGAACCATCTCAATTTTATCAACTCAGTCAGCTCAATTCCATACTCGGGCCTCTCACAGTCTAAACACAACACTCATCGATGACCTCCATATCGAGGACTCATGCTTGATATTTTCATTCACTAACTATTTTCAACTTTCATTCCACTTCGATGTTACAACTTAACCTTATGTTCCACTCATTTATACTACTTTCTCATAATCATCATCATTTAATCCTGGATGTCAAACTCAAAATACTACTACTTTACAGCTTTACTCACTTCCACTAAACACTTTGGAACAAATCAATTTCCAACCCACTTCACTATTAACTGATGGACTATTTAAAATGCCATATCTCTCATATACAAGTCCTATTCACTAGGAATCCTTGACACTTAATTATCAAATCACTTAAAATTAATTCCATTATTGCCACCACTTCTATAATTTACCACCAGTTGGTATATCAGTCTCTCAGAATATTCAAAATTACCACAAACACTCGTCCATACCTCATTAGTACTTAATCAAAACATCATCAACATTGTGCATTTTCCACACACTTTCCACTATAAGTGGCATATGCGATTATATATAGCACTTCTCAATCTACTTTACCAGCAAAACCAAGCTATTCACTTTTTGGTAATCAATTACAACTATAGTTCCCATCTATGAATACACGTTCGCACTTGACTCTATTTTAATTTATCTTTTCCTTAGGGCTAACACTTTACTGTTTTAACCTGAAATCTTGATCATCACTAGCCTTCCTAGAAGGACACTTACTCATTCTGTCAACTTTAACTCACTTATCATCCCTTTTTGGTCATAAGACGAGGGTTCCAACTACTTACTACTTCACTTAGAGACAAAATTTATTTCATCAAACTTACTTCACACCCACAATAGTGTTTCACTATCACACTTCGAAGTTCTTGCACACTAAGCCACAACTCTTATATCCAAACCTGACATACTATTGTCCATTTACAACTATATGTCCTCGCATCTTGCGTTAACCATATGGAAAAACTCTCCCAATACGGTGGGTAACAACATTCCCAGGTTTAACCCCTCGAGCTCTTGCTGTCCTAAGGGCCCCAGATGCCATGACCGACCGATCAGAGAATCCACCCATATGATCCATGCCGTAAAAATGACTTACTACTAGCTGTCCCTATTCTAAGACATCCCCCAAATGTTTCTTCTTTGAGCATTTACATAAATTATCTCTACCATACTAACCGTTACACCAATGTGGAATACTTCCTCGTTTCTCATTACTCATATCAAATACAACTAGTCTCCGGGAACTTAACCCGCACCGAGATAGCTATACACTCCTGGCACATAGGCCCCCACTGAGATCTCCCTACTATCAAATCATATTACATGCACCCAGTGCACAGAGAAATTTATACTCATAATACATCTGTATATAACAGCAAACTGGTACACCGTGCACTCCCGATCACACATGAACCCAGTCCATTTGGTGTCTGTATCACCTCTGTATATAACATCAAAACTGTTCTGTATTACCACATGGGCTGCCCCCATAATCTTAGTAGTAGTGGTATAATATACACCTGTTACATATAAGTTAATTTATCTTACTCTCTCGTGTCATTCTTCTCACTGGTAGTTTACTTTCATTTCGGTTACCCCTCTGACCTGGTTTATAACATAATCATGGTTATAATAATCCACATTCTCTTCGTAATTTCGTACACATCTTCTAACTCGTAATTCCTTCTGTCTTGTTACCGTTCAGTCCGTAGTCCATTATCTCTTCCTTGCTTATTCTTCTCACAGATTGTTTACTCTTTTACTTTGGCTAATCACTTGCCATGGTTCATAACATAATCCCTAATCCATAATTGCTAAATTTTCTCAAAGTTCTGTACACATCTCAATTTCTCAGTATAAGTTTCACATTTCCCATCACACAGGGATCTTCCAATCATTTTCGTCGAATCACAGATAACTACTTCACCTCAATCCTTGCACTGAATTTATACCTCAGTTCACTAACAAATCTTATCATTTTCATCTTGAATTACACATTAAGTCTCTTGCTGACCACAATATTCCACACTCTCTGCACACTTTACACATCAGTTCTTTCATTAACCTCTTACTTTCGCACTTTATTGTCACTTGGTTCCTATACTAATCACTTGATTTCACATTAAGTTTTACCTTCACTCATTCTCTAATCATACCATCTCAACTTATTGTTATGCAACAATAACTCACAACTTATGCCACCGTTCTAGTCCATTGCCCGTCACGGCTCACATAACATATGCTCAATACTGTAGAGCAACTCATCAATTTTCCTGATCACTTCCACCCTTGGTGGTTGTAAAATATCCCTTTACCTTGAAAATACCTCTACTCTGTCTGTCCCTCCGTATCAAATACCAATATTTTCATAAGTGCACTACTATTAGTAGTACATATACATATACCACCAGATCGAAATTTCTTCACAACTCTCATTACTTTCGTACAATGACTGTACATCTCAACCATCCTGTTCCTTTATCACTGATACGCCTGCCAATCTGAGTCGACCTCCACTAACTGCAATAGTGTCTTCATGGTACATAGATCTTGTGTCATCCATGGCAATTCCTTCACTTTTCCTCATACATATTACACATAATAATATACTCATCCTTAGTTCACCTCACTTGTGTTTAGTCAACACTACCTCTTTATGGAATTCACTCCTATATTTCAATACCTCTCACATTACCAATCTACCAGTATCATACTTTCACGTGGTCAAACCTCGTAGGATTACTCATCACATATTCTATTTGTTTCTCTGCTTGAACCATCCAAATTCATTCAAGTGCACCGCACTTGTCCTGGTCTCATAACTGCTAATCAAACATGACGTGTTTAACTCACGCATACGAATATCTGTTCCCTTTTCTCAATAATTCTTCAGGTTCAAAACCTCTCGCCTTGATGAAGTCTATTCACCAAGACCACTTGTACATAACTGTCTTACTATACTACACATATACTTGGAATTTCACCAATCTCATAAGCTCATCTCTGTTATATGTTTATCTTTCATAGTACTGCAAAGTTCGTCTATGCTCATATTGTACATATCATAAATTGTACACCACTGTTGCTTATAATACACTTTTCTCTTGACTTTCATCGAAGTCAGATATAATATTTATGTCTGTTCTTTTATGCCTTCTAATAATCATACTTGACTTACTGCCATCCTTTGTCCATGGAGCAGTTAACACTGCAGCCACAACATCAGGCTAAAGACTCACACTCGGTGCTTCAAGGTTACTACGCAGGCTTCTTACGATGACCACAGATGTAACACAAAGGAATGGATTGATCAGACCCACACTAAGGAATTACATATACAGTAATCGATAAGAATCTACATACAACTATGTAGCACACAACACATCTATATATATTATCAGAGTTCCCTAACAAAACTGCTCTGATACCATAAAGTGTAACAGCCCGTTACGTACCGGTATTGTTAACATTAATTATGATATTAAGCGCAGTTACAATCACAGCAGTTCATTTATAAAAATGAGAGTAAACTTTTTCCGATTATTACGCGAACAGTAAAAGTATAAAAAGCGTAATAATAAAAAGCTGTGACCATAACTGAAACACTAGCGGAAGACTTTCTTAACTATTTATACACTTTATTTTATTACCTACAAGATACTAAGGGGTTCCCATAAACCCACTTAGCCAATTCCTCACTTTTTACGTTTTTACCACTTAACAGGATTTGCCAATCTGTTTTTCTACGAACACAAAATAAAAATCCAAACTTAAACTCCAGGTTATCTTTTTTCCTTATTCACTTACCTTTCTATCAAGCTATCACACACTCAATTCCGAGCTCGTGAGCTCCGGTTATCGCCGTTTGAAGTTGGACAAACAACATTGCCTACCAACTCCAAAACAGCCTAAAACGTCCAAACTTCACGGAATAAACTGCACCTAACCACAAGGACACTGCCTCTCAAACTTTTACACCATAAACTAGACACCTCAAACTTCGATTTGATATATCGTACGCTTAATTTGACCAAGTAACGAAGCGGGAATTAATTTCCCAACACAGACCCGAATCTGCCCACTGGTGCTGGCCAGAACAGGGCAGTGTGTGACAACAGCCCCCATGGGCTGCGCACACCACCAATGAACCTAGGCTTTTGACACAACGTAGGGGACATCTTAAGCTTCAAAATGGCGTATGGCACGTCCCAATCGGACCACTATGGAGAGAGATACGCTCCTCCAAAGTTCACCCAAAAACTGCCAATTCTACAGAAAATTCGCCAGAGTTTCCTTTGTATTTCCTAAAAATCCCCAAATTTTCATAACCTGTTTAACACCACTATTACACCTGAAATCCAGCAAAATCCAATGGGTGGCACACACAAGGTCCAACAACGCCTTGGGGCACTTACAACCCAATCCAATATACACTTAAAACATAAACAGTTTACTTTCAATTTCATGCATAAAACATAATACAGATAATCATAAACCTATAATAGGCCTAAAGCCCTTCCATCATATTACATACATCCATGGTACATTTACAACACTGGATTACTTTTACATTTACAACTTTAACTTTAAACTACAATTATTTACATATTACACTTCACTTGCCAAATAAATCCATAAACTAAAATGACATGATAGCTAAACTCTACACCACTGCTCCACTCGTCATCATGCGGGCTTCTTGCCCGCTGCTCCATATCCACTGGTACACCCTGAAATAATGCCCCGAGACGGGGTGAGATATACGGATATATCTCAGTAACCAAGAGGTTCTGGAGAAAACTCCGCCCAATGGTTCACTTCGATGTATATCAATAGCATAAAAACAACACCACTGTTATAAAACGGGATAAAGCAAGGGATTTAGAGAAAGGGGGAATATATCAGAACAACTACGACATGCGGGATGGTAGCTACCAATACCACGCCATGTCCTCGGCTATACGCCTATGGGTACTACCCCTGGCGTGTTCATAGAACAACCCACCAAGGTACCCCTTCCAACCATATACACCCGAGACAACCTAGTGTGCTCCTATCCGGATAACACACCACGACCCTGGGTCAACTGGAACTCCCTCTCGGAGACCTATCCAGTGGCAGTCCGGAAACACTTGCCCGAAGGCTAAAAATATCTACTGGCCAGAGATCTGGTACATAAGTACCCACTGTGATAATGCACATGCATGCTCATGCTGTTCTACACTACTCATACACACTTCCTACCATTGCCATCAACTAGCAAGGTGGAACACAAAAAGGGGAACAAGCCCCAGTACCAAGAGGTTACCTTTCTTTTTATCCGTCCACTGAGCTCCGCAGAAACTCCACTCATAGCTTGAAACACAGGGAACACCTCAATCCACTTGATCCAGGACCAAGGGCAATCCACTGTTTCACTGTTCCAAGTTTATATCCACGTACGGCAACCTGTACAACCATGCACAGCCGTCAGTTTCAGTCACAATACGTCAAAACGCGAAAACGTCAAATTTCCTCTCCTCTCCACTAAGGTTCGGCCATACATAGTGTTATTTTGGGTTTTATTTTTATAAATTTTCTTTCTCATTTTATTTCACTTACTTAGGTTACCCAAAGGCTAGTTCACTCGCCGTTTTACGGTTTTACGACTTTTTCGCAACGTTTTGCGAATTATTACACTTTAGGCACATTTTGCCACTTTCAACACTTATCATTTTTACATTGATTCTTCCACATGCCAATCACCACACAACCCATCTAATAACTTTTCCATCACACAACACAACACCAAAGTGTTCTAAAACATCCATTTGCTCAATTGTACATAAATGGCCTAATCTTGGTTAGTCCAAACCAAGGATTTCCACTCAATTCCTATGGCCCACAACTCACATAATCACTTCCTAACATCATATAATCACACTACAATTCACTATACCACACATTAACACAAAACTCAAAAATTCCATTTCATGCATCAATTTTTTTCTAAGTTAAAAATCCATTTTTTTCGCTTAAAATTTTCATTGCATTTCTAGCATTAATACATCATTCTAAGACATTATCATCTAATAGACATTTTCCATTTGAGCTCTCTAACACCACATATCACAAAATCCCTCTTTAGGGGCAATTATCACAACTCAAAATTTAACCAATGAAATGTTGAAATAACTTACCCAATTGCATGTTATATGGCTCCACCTAAGCATACTCCACCATTGGAGCATGAAAAAGCTTCATGAACACCAAAAATTCACAAAACCGAAACTGTAATGGGGCTAGATCTCCTCACACACTCATTTCAAGGCTTGAAAAGTGGTACCAATGGTTCAGAAGGTGTTTTCCATCAAGATTCAAGACAAGAATCGTTGAATTCGGTGGAGAAATGGCTAAGTTATGGCCAAAGGAAATTTGCACCAAAAATGGAGGGCAAAGGGCTGTCATGAGCGCTGATGGAGAAGAAGAAAAACGAAATGAAAGAAGAGAAGTATTTAGTGTTTTATTTGACTTTAAGTGGGTACCGGATCCCACGTGATTTAAAACTCACCCGAATTTCCCTCCGATCATCACTAAAATTCACAATTTAAAAACCTAATGAGAAATTATAATTTTTCATCTTAACAAAATCCTTTAATTTTACTCTTTCAGATAAAAATTTGGAGCTTTCCGGTTGTTCGGAAAAACACTGCTTTAAGGTACAGCGCGCTCCGTTGACAAACTTCCACAAATTGACTTAAATTCCTCAAATATTATCAGAAATCATATTTCCTATTTCTATGGACCATTTAAAATCAATATTTGAAACCTAGAGCTCAAAATTCCACTGGCACGTTTTACGGTGCAATCTGACTGCGGTATTTTTACCCGCGAAAAACACTATTCACTGATTTTTCTGAAACTTGCCTATCCACTCAATTTTTCGTTCTGAATCCATTTCCAGGCTTATTTTTATCATCTGAGACCTCCTGCTCAATTTTTTTACCTTCCTAGGGTTGCGTGTTGGCTAATTACCGTTTTGCCCTTTCTTTGTATTTTGGCCTAATCTTTGGGATTTTCACTAATCCTTCACCTAATTTCTCACTTAACACTTTAATTACTTATTTTAGAATTGTGAGCAAAGTGATAGGACAAAGTGAAAAAATAGAGCACACTCAGTAATGTTTCAGTTAGACTACAGAGAACAACAATAATACAACATAAGTGTTATGGTAACAGTCCTATTAGAGTGTATAGTAAAGCTTTAGCTTTACTTAGTGTCCAGTTGTATTTTTACCTACTGTAGTTTTGCTTGTATCTGATCAGCTCCTTCTCTTTCTGTTATGGTTGTTACTGCTGCTGTCATAATTGGTTAGTTTGTTAGTGAACCTTTGTTAGTTTGTTAGTGAACTGTCTCTATAAAGAGCACTTCTTGTACTGTAAGGTTTTGCATCTTTCAATATACAGAACAATGACTTTTCTTTCTCTCTCTCTCTCTCATTACCAATTCTGTTATGGTATCAGAGCCTTCTTTCTGAAGGCCTGATCCATATAGCTTCCATCAATGTCTTCCGCAATGCCTTTTTCGCCAGAAAATCAAGAAAACAACAGTGAGAATCGAAGCTCACGAAGCTCAACAATGGAGAACAAAACTCCATCTCTTTTTCATTATCAAATCGCTGTAAAGCTCAACGAAGACAATTATCTGTTTTGGAATCAGATAGTTGAACCAATCCTAACATCGCATCAGATTCACAAATTTCTAGTAAATCCAAAAATTCCTCTCAAATTTTTAACTGATGAAGATCGAGTGAGTGATGTTGTGAAACCAGAGTTTGAACAGTGGCTCATGCAAGATCAGATGCTATTAACGTGGTTGCTCTCCACCATTACTGAATCTGTAGTAAATGATATCCTTGGAGTTAAACACTCATATGAGGCTTGGGATCAAATACACAAAATGTTCCATGGAAAGATGAAATCCAAGACTCTACAACTCAGATCACAACTTCGATTGATCAAGAAAGAATCAAAAGTCCATTTCTGAATTTCTCTCACGAATCAAATCGATCTGTAATTCCTTGAAGGCGATTCGAGCTCCAGTCTCTGAAGATGATCACATTGATTGTATTCTTGAAGGTTTACCTTCAGATTATAACTCGTTCGTTCTCAACTTTCAAAGACGTGAAAAGACTTCATCTCTTGCTGATCTCGCAGTGGATCTTATGGCTTTTGAACAACTTTTGCTAAAACAAAGTGAGAGTTTACTCACTGATCCTGTCACAGTCAACTTAACACAGATGCATAAAGGCAATGAACCAGATGCCTTGTTTAACTCAGTCTCCTCGAATGAAAAACAAAGCTTGAATCAGTTACCTCAAGCCTCTGATTCTCATGTTCCTAATTGTTCCAATGGTTCATACAGAGGACGTGGGAGAAATGGAGGCCGTTTCAACAGAGGTAGAGGACGTGGTACTCGTACAAAAGTCTATTGTCAACTTTGCTACAAGTTTGGTCATGATATTCACTCTTTTTGGTTTCGATTTGATGAAAGCTTCATTCCAACTTTGGCTCCTCCTACTGAAAATGCGTCTCCTCACTTCTTTGAGGCGCAACAGCAATTTTCTTATCAGAATCAACACCAACGACACAATGATCAACACTATCAGCCTCAACAGAATCAGTTTCAAAGGTCATACCAGTATGTTCGTCCAACAGGAGTATCATCTGCTCCTCAAGCAATGGTCACCAATCATCAACAATCTGGATTACTTCCTACACCTAGCACTACGCCAGTGTTGGATTGGTATCCAGATTCAGGAGCAAGTCACCATGTCACAGCTAATCCTATGAATCTGTTACAGAGTCAACAATTGTCTGGTGCTGACCAAGTCTTCATTGGCAATGGTCAAGGTTTGCCCATTAGTTCTATTGGTATCTCAAGTTTTAAATCACTCACTGATTCTAAAATTGAGTTATCTCTTAAAAATCTTCTTCATGTTCCCTTAATTATGAAGAACCTAATGAGTGTTAGTGCCTTTGCTCGTGATAACAATGTCTTCTTTGAATTTCACCCTACTAAATGCTTTGTCAAATCGCAGGAGTCACATAAAGTCTTATTAGAAGGCACACTTGGTCAGGATGGGCTCTACTGCTTCACCAACATTGTCCTTTCTTCTACCTTACCTCATTCTCAGTCTTCTCCTCCAATTTCTGGTTGTAATGTAGTTCAAGCCTCAGATACAGTGACTGTTTCCAATTGTAATACTGTAAATTCCAATTCATGCACTCAAGCTAATGTCATTTCAGATTCTGCCTATTCATTGTGGCATTGTCGTTTAGGACATCCTCATGATGTTGCTCTCAAAAGTGTACTCAAGACTTGTAAGATAAATTTCAATAATAAATCTGAGATTGATTTTTGTTCGGCATGTTGTAAAGGCAAGGCTCATAGACTTCCCTCATCCCCTTCTACCACTGTGTATCACTCACCCTTTCAATTAATTTACAGTGTCATATGGGGACCTGCACCATTTAAGTCTATCTCAGGAAACTCCTACTACATTTCCTTTGTTGATGCTCACACTAGATTCACATGGTTGTATCCCATCAAACAAAAATCTGATGCACTTGCTGTCTTTCAACAGTTTCATAGCATGATTAGTAATCAATTTCAAACAACTATAAAGTCTATTCAAATTGATTGGGGTGGGGAGTTTCGATCGTTTACCCAATTTTTAAGTATTCATGGCATACTTCATAGAATTGCTTGCACTCACACTCACCATCAAAATGGAGTTGTTAAGAGAAAACATAGACACATAGTTGAGACTCGGCTCACTCTCCTTTTACATGCTTCTATACCAATGAGGTTCTGGGATCTAGCTTTTAATGCAGTTGTTTTCCTCATCAACAGATTGCCCACAACATCCTTAAATTTTGAGGTTCCTTATACTAAACTATACAAACTTAATCCTGATTACACTCTCCTCAAAGTATTTGGTTGCTCTTGCTTTCCTTTCCTTCGCCCTTATAACAAACACAAATTCGAGTACAGATCCCAAGAGTGTGTATTTCTTGGATACTCTTCAAATCATAAAGGTTATGTGTGCCTAAATAAAGATGGCAGAATTTTTATTTCGCAGGATGTCATCTTCAATGAATTTATGTTCCCTTTTGCCACCTCTTGGACTTCCACTCAGCCTTTTCCTTCAATTTCTCCTCCTCAATTCCCTTCTGTTCCTCTTGCTGTTCACCCTCAACATACTTCCAGAAGTCTTGTTCCTCATCTCACTTGTGATACCTCCTTGTCCAACAGTAGTGCCTATCCTTCACCACCTGTGCAGTCTAGCCCTGTCTCTCCTATCACAAATACACCACCAACCAGCCCTATCCAGTCTCCTGCTGCTCAGCTCCCTTCTTCTTCATATCACAGCAGTTCCTCTTCTTCAGACCCTCCTACTTCTATTTCTAAATATATACCCTCTTCTTCTGTGCCTTTGTCATCCCCTCACTCAATTCAAACCCGGTCCAAAACCTTGGCCAGATCATTAGCTCTTCTTACTCATGTTGAACCATCTTCTGTTAAACAGGCTATGACTAGTCCATCTTGGCTTAAGGCTATGCAATCTGAATATGATGCTTTGTTATCTAATCACACTTGGACTCTTGTTGACTGTCCTTCTAATAGAAAAGCTATTGGATGCAAATGGGTTTTTAGAGTTAAAGAAAATCCAGATGGCTCCATCAACAAATATAAAGCAAGATTGGTTGCCAAGGGGTTTCACCAACAAGCTGGTTTTGATTTTAATGAGACATTTAGTCCAGTGGTAAGACCCATTACAGTTCGAATTATGCTTACATTGGCTTTGACAAATAACTGGATCATTAGGCAATTGGATATCAATAATGCCTTCCTTAATGGTGACTTGAAAGAAGAGATCTTCATGGTTCAACCCCCTGGATTTGAGCATGCTAACAGAAGCTTAGTTTGTAAGTTGCACAAGGAACTATATGGTCTCAAGCAAGCCCCTAGAGCCTGGTTTGACAAGCTCAAGACAACCTTGCTTCTGTTTGGTTTTACATCAAGTTGCTGTGATCTTTCCTTGTTCACTCTCAAGCTTGCTGCTGCATCTGTTTATATTCTTGTATATGTTGATGATATCATAATTACTGGTTCAGATTCTCTTCTCATCCAACGCATCATTTCTAATCTCAACTCTCAGTTTGCCTTGAAAGACTTGGGTCCCTTGGATTATTTTCTGGGTGTTGAAGTAAAAAGGCATGCTTCTGGTGGTTTGAGCTTATGTCAAACTAAATACATTCGAGATTTGTTAACCCGAGCTGCTATGCATGAGGCCAAACCTATCTCCTCTCCTATGTCTACTGGCTGCAAGCTCACCAAACATGGCACGTCTCATTTTCCTGATCCTTTTCATTATCGGTCTATTGTTGGTGCTTTGCAATATGCAACCATCACTAGACTCGAAATCAGTTATGCAGTTAACAAAGTGTGCCAATTCATGGCCCAGCCTCTCCATGATCACTGGTTGGCATTTAAGAGAATCCTTCGATACCTCAAAGGCTCCCTTTCCTTTGGCCTTTTTCTCAGACCAGCAGCTTCTTCAACCCCTCTCACCATCACTGCCTTCTGTGATGCAGATTGGGCAGGGGATCCAGATGACAGAAAGTCGACTTCTGGTGCTTGTGTTTATTTTGGTCCTAATCTGGTCTCATGGTGGTCCAAAAAGCAGACCTTGGTTGCTTAATCAAGCACTGAGGCTGAGTACCGCAGTTTGGCAGCTACATGTTCTGAGCTCTTATGGATTCAATCTCTTCTTCATGAACTTCGGGTTCCTATCTCCACTCCTCGAATTTTTTGTGACAATTTGAGCACAGTTGCTCTCTCTCACAATCCAGTGTTGCATGCTCGCACCAAACACATGGAGTTAGACATTTTCTTTGTTCGTGAACGTGTAATTCACAAGGAACTTATTGTATCGCACATCCCAGCCTCTGATCAACTTGCTGACACCCTTACAAAACCTCTATCTCCTGATCGTTTTGCTGCTTTGCGCACCAAACTCAGAGTTTTGGATCTTCAACACTGCTGAGTTTGCGGGAGGTTATTAGAGTGTATAGTAAAGCTTTAGCTTTACTTAGTGTCCAGTTGTATTTTTACCTACTGTAGTTTTGCTTGTATCTGATCAGCTCCTTCTCTTTCTGTTATGGTTGTTATTGCTGCTGTCATAATTGGTTAGTTTGTTAGTGAACCTTTGTGTTCTGTCCTGGGGACAGAGATGTTCAGCCCTTATCAGGCTGACTGGTCACTTTGGATCGTATAGCCTTGGTTAGGAGTATCTATGGAGAAGATATCCCCAAACCTAGCTTGATCTCTAACTAGAAAGAATATGACTGTAGTGTCAGTGTGGTGAGTATGGTGAAAGTAATCAATCATGTGTCTTTTACCGTCGACGAGCCCTCCTTTTTATAGGGGCTGCCTCTGATTTGAAATGTGGAGCTGAGCTGTAATAGCGCGGGGGCCATTACAGCTTGATCGGCCGTTACTGGGTGTAACGTTTCGAACGTTATGCTTCCTTAATTACGATCCGTTTAAGCATTTAACTGGAGTAACGCACCGAGTTCAAGTTCTGCCGGGTTGACATGATGGGCCTGTCTGTGTGGGCCTCTCATCGGGTTGCTGAAGCGGACCGACTTCGCGGGCCTCTCACACAGGTCCATAACAGTTGCCCCCCAGCCGGGCTATCCGTACTTTCGGGTTTCCTGGGTGCACGAGATGTGGAAATGTAACTCGGCATAACTCGTTGGCTGCAACCCGGTGTAGATATCTCGTTACGTCCAACTCATTTTTTGGATTTCGGAAGATGCCTCTCTTTTGCGTACGCTTGGCCACGCGTCGTTGTTCGCATGCCTTTGCGTGCTGCAGCTACCTTGTGCAGTCTTATTTATCGTGCGCATTTATGGATGCCATCATTTTGTGTGTCGAATCATTGCCTTTTGCGGCAATGGGGTGGTTGTGCCTTTAGCTATTCCAAACTGCTTCACTCTTTACAAGCGATTTTGGCAGTTGTTATACACGATGGACTTTAAATGACCCTACTAACCTTGTTCTTTGGTCTTCCTACAGTTTCTTTTTATTCCGCAGTTATTTCCACTTCTCTTCATCATTTTTCTCTTATCGTTCATTTTCCTCATAAGCTTTCGTGGTTCCTGGTTTTGCTTTGCTGCAAATTTTTCACTTTGTTTACGTAGCTCTCATAACCAGGTATTTTGAAGTTCTTACTTTGCTTCTTTTTATTTTTGTGTTGCATTCTCCCGCTCTTAATTGCATTTCGTATGTAGTCTAGTGTCATTCTTTTTCATTTTCCTGTCTTCAAAACGTGGTTGCCCTTTTCCTGCTGTAATATTTTCTCCCCCAATCTTAACTCTTGTTGAAAAAATGGGAAGGAAAAAACCTTCCTTCCCAGCTTTGCGTTGTAGCCAGGAGGATGACGTAGATTCCAATTTGTTGGAACGCATTCCTCCTGGTGCCCGTTACTGGCTTTGGGGGATTCCCAGGACCGAAGAGGAAGAACGGAAAGCCATGCTTCGCGGGTACCGTGGTTCAAGACCGCTTAAAGGTGGTCGAAAAGGTCGTATAGTTTCCAACCCCCGCGTTCCATCACCTATTCGTCCCCCTCCTTCGTCTGAGAGTCCCAGTTGTTCGGGTTCTAACTTTGGGGGTTTTCGTCGTTCTCTTCCTGTCTCCAAGGATGTCCCTTGCTTCTCATGTGTTTATCTGAGTTCTCAACTCGTTCAACAAGGATGTGATTCTTTGGCCGAATCTACTCTTGATAGTTGTCGTCATGGGAGCATTCCAGATTCTACCCCTCCATCTGGCCGGGTTAATGAGCCAATTATGATTTCTGACTTGTCGTTGTCATCATCTAGTGATTCATTTGATAGCACTTTAAATTCAGGTATATCCATCCTCATCTGATCCCCTTTTGTTGTTTTTTCATTTCTAGGTATTAATGGCATGTTTCCCTGAAGAAGATGTAGATGAGTCGGGTTCGACCGAGTCATGTTTTGAGTCTCCCCCTACTTCCTTAGTTTCTCAGTTCCCTTGGGTAACATATGAAGTGTTAAACACTACGTCCGGGATGAGTTCCGATGACGTGGCTAGTCTTCCTGTTGGGCAACTGGAAAATTATGACATCCGCCCTCCAGCCGAAGATGAACCGGTTTGTTATGGAGGGGCAGAAGATGATTCATGCTCCTTCTTTTTTTACCGAGACGTGATAACCCAACTCGGTGTTCGATTCCCTGTGACTGAGTTTCAGATGGAGATTCTTAACCATTTGCATATATCCCCCACCCAACTCCATCCCAACGGCTGGGGTTTTGTAAAAGCTTTTGAACAGTTTTGTGCATATCTGACGCTCGTACCGTCAGTTTGTGTCTTTTTTTATTTTTTCCAAGTCGTTTCCTGTCGTACCGGTCGCGAACCCCCTGAACGAAAGGGATGAGTTACTGTTCGTGGTGTTCCGGGTCGTAGGTTGTTCCGAGTATACACTGACTCCTTTAAAAATTTTAGGATCAGTTTTTCAAAGTCTCCGCCCATCCTGGAAAGGATGTGTGGTTCCTCAATAACTGTGGGACTAAGGATGTAGGGGGGAAATTTCCCTTATGTTGGTCGTCTGACCATTTCCGGTTTTCCCCTGCAAGCTATCGTTTTAGTGAGTCCGAGTTGAGTCCTTCGGATATCAATACGGCAATCGCTATTGGGAATTATCTACAAACCCGACAGCCTGCCAGTGTTGCCTCACTGATTTACAAATCTCAAGAGGAGCTTGACCTGGAATTGAGTATGTTCATCCTTGCATTTTTGATTGTCTTATGATGTTTTGTGGCTGTGTCTAATATTTGTCCAACAGTTCCCAATATGGCAGGTCAAGCTCAGGAAGATCAACCCAGCTGGTTGTCAGTTTTGAGCCGAGGTGCTGCTGGGAAACCCGTGGATCCTCCTAACAAAAAGCGGAAGATCGTAGAGGAGCATCCGAGAAAGCCTGCCGCTGAAAAGGCTAAAGCAGTGGTGGAGAAACCAAAGGGGAAACCGGATAAGGTTAATCCGGTTGCTCCTCCGGTGACTCCGGCCGTCATTATGCCTCCCCCTTCTGCTGGGATTTCCAAGCATGTGTTGTGGAAATCAGACATTACCAATCCTCTGCGGGAAGCCGTTTGTCCTCCTGAGATATTTTTCAACTCCTCTCCATTTACTGTGACGCAGATCAAGGAATTGGAGGACATGGAGATAGGCTGCATGAAGATGTCGGCTATGGTCCGACCTCTATTGTCGCTGAAGAATGACTACCTCCGTACAACGACTTAGCTGCCTGTCAGGGAGAGAAGTCGAAGGTGCTGGCCGAGTTGAAGACGGCCAGGGAGGCGCAGGAGAAGGAAAAGGGGGAAAGAGAGAAGCTTATAAAAGATCTTTCTTCCACCAGGGAGGCTTTAGCTAAGCTCCAGAAGGAGCATAAGGATCTGAAGTCTGTGCATGACTTCAATCACAAGTCCTTGACAAATTTTAAACAGAAGTTTGAGGATCTGGAGGCGAAGTTGGAGGAGACTGAAGGCACTGCCCAAGCCTACCGGAACGAACTCGAGAAGGCCATAGCTGGTTCTTTTGAGAACGCTCTCAGCCAACTGCGAGTTGTGAATCCAGGCCTTCAGTTTATCACCCGTGGTATCCACTCTCAGGCTTATGTGAGCAATGGTATTATCATTGGTTGTCCTCCAGAATCTCCGCCCTGTGACTCGGCCACCCCCAGCGAGGATAGAGCGGTGGTGGAAAAGGGCAAAGAGGCTAACACGCGTCCTCCTTTTGTTCCCTAGTTTAATTTTGGTAGATTTTGTTAGGGCCTTTTCAGAGCCTCTTTGTAATGAATATTTCCGGTTTACAGCTGGCTTTCATGTATCATCTATTTGGTTAATGTATGTGCTCGATTTTGATTCATACAAGTTTGATTTATACAACCTGGCCGAGGTTGGAGCATGTTTAAACGGATTCTGATTTTGTCATTTATTCATGACGCATATTATTTGACTTAGTTATGCAAACTAAATCGGCATACAGAACATTTCGTCATTTGAGACGCGTCTGTGTATAATTTTTTCCAAGGCAGAGGCAATCATGGCACCTACCCATCCCTTTTGAAAGCAAAAGGTAATGGGCAATTTGACCTGATCAGGATCGTTTTGGCGGATTGCATCTCATACCTTGGCTTGTATTCGATACTAATAACAAATAAGAGTATATCTTTAAACAAGAAATAATTCCTCATTTATTTATTGGTTCGAGTATTACATGAATAGTGCCAGCATATTTGGCTTTTAAATAGAGTCCCTAATAGAGGATAATTTCTATCATAAAACAGATGAGGGTCGCTCAGCTATAATATGTCTTCAGTTTGTCTGCATTCCATGTTCTTTAAATTGGTTTGCCCTCAATTATTTCAAGGACATATGTACCCTTTCCGAGTTTGTGCTTAACCCGATAAGGTCCATCCCAATTAGCAGCTAACTTGCCTTCCCTTGCATTTCGGTTGCCGATGTCTGCTCTTCTGAGAACTAAATCATTGACTTCAAAGCTTCTTGGTCGTACCTTTTTATCATGTCTAGCCACCATCTGTTGTTTGGCCATAATATCTCGGCAATGAGCTAAGACTCGAGTTTCCTCGATGAGATCTAACTCGGCAGTAAGCAATCTGCTGTTTTGTTGCTCGCCCTGCGTCATACTTGTCATTCGTCTCCAGGAGGTCTCTCCAACTTCAACCGGGATCATAGCCTCACAACTATATGTCAATCGAAAAGGGGTTTCCCCTGTTGACGTCTGGGTACTCGTTCTATATCCCCACAGAACAAAGTGTAGCTGCTGAACCCAACTTCCTTGGGCGTCTGTCATTCTTTTCCGGAGGCCGTCCACGATTATCTTGTTTGCCGCTTCAGCCTGTCCGTTTGATTGTGGGTGCTCGATAGAAGCGAATCGATGTTTAACATGAAAGTCCTGCATCAACTGTTGGAAGTTTTTGTCAACAAACTGTGTTCCATTGTCTGTGATCAATTCAGCAGGTATTCCAAACCTGGAGATTATGCTTTTCTCAAAGAATTTCCGGATTCTAGCCGAGGTGATAGTGGCTACTGGTTTTGCTTCTATCCATTTTGTGAAATAGTCTACTGCCACGATTAACCATCTTAGTTGCCCTTCAGCTGCTTTGAAGGGTCCTAGGAGGTCCATTCCCCATTTAAAGAATGGCCAAGGAGCTGATATATACCTCATTTCTTCTGGTGGTGAGAGAATATGCTTAGCGTGCTTTTGGCAGCTATCACATTTTTTTACATGCTCTTTCGAATCCAACTCCATAGTTGGCCAGTAGTAACCAGCTCGTAGAGCTTTTCGTGCTAGTGCTTTGCCACCCATATGATGCCCGTTGATGCCCTCGTGAATTTCTGATAAGACGTACTCGACATCTTTGTAGCCAAGACACTTTAGCATTGGGGTGTGCAATCCTTTTCTGAACAGTTGATTGTTCACCATTGTGTATTGTGTTGCATCCCTGATTAGCTTCCGAGACTCCAATGCGTATTCCGGCTTCGTTCCTTTTTCGAGATACTCAATAATGGGATGCCGCCAATCTGTCGTAGCTGTAATGATCATTACGCAACTCGGGTTGGGTAGACTTTGTTGCACTACCGTCCTGTGGTTTCCCGGATTTTTTGTACTGGCTAACTTTGACAATATATCAGCTCGGCTGTTTTCTTCTCGAGGTATATGTTTGATTTGAACCGTATTGAAGTTGGCCATCAATTCTTTTACCTTTTGCAAGTATTTTATCATTAGGGGTCCCTTGGCTTGGTATTTGCCTTCTATTTGAGATGCAATTAACTGGGAATCAGTGAATACCACCACATGGTTGGCCCCGTGATCTTTGACTTGTAGTAACCCGGCAAGAAGTGCTTCATACTCGGCTTGGTTATTTGATGTTGGAAAACTCAAGTTCAAAGAATGTTCTATGGTGACCCCTTCTGGGCTCTCGAGTATGATGCCGGCGC